>CAUYSK010004308.1:0-142542 GCA_963575035.1 Avahi laniger | reverse complement strand
TCACACAATAGTAATATTCTTTGTGGGTTGGGGGTGGGTAAATTCACAACTAATGGACGTGGTGAGCATTGTAGTGGGGGAAAGGGTACGTGTCAAATCATGGTTGGGATGTGGCAAAGTCATAACATATAACCAAAATGTTTGTACCCCTGTAATTTCCTGAGATAAAAAAAATCTGAAAGAACTTGGAAAAGAACCCTAACTTCCTCCTTTGTGGTCCAGGCAACACTTTGATGGCAGCCTGGTGAGACCCTAAGCAGAGGACCTCTGACCCATGTAAACCATGAGATAATAGAAGTGTATTGTTTTAAGTTACTATGTTTGTGGCAAGTTTTTAAAAGTGAATTTTTTTTTTGTTTGTTTTAAAGAACAGTTTTAGTCTTACAGAGATTTCTCTATACCCCAGGCCTGGTTTTCCCTATAATTAACATCTATACTAATTAGTATGGAACATTTATTATAAAGTCCACACTTTATTCAGATTTCCTTAGTTTTTACCTAATTCTATTTCTCTCCCAGGATCTCAGCTAGGGTATCACAGTACATTTAGTTTTCATGTATCCTTAGGCTTCTCTGGGCTGTGATAGTGTCTCAGATTTTCTTTGTTTTTGATGACCTTGATAATTTTCACAAGTACTGGTCGGGTAGTTTGTAGAATGTCTTTACATTGGGATTTTTCTGATATTTTTTCTCATAACTATACTAGGACTATGGGTTTTGGGGAGGAACAAGTTTGAGGTACATTTTTGTGCAGCAATAGAAAACTATAATATGTCTCCACAAACCAATTTTTTTGAATATATTTATAATAGTGAAATATAGTCTCTAAAATCATTTCAATTCAGTAAGTATTTAGTACCTACTCTATAGGAGCAGTATATACTAGAATGTTCATCTTTGTGGCCAAAAATTAAGAATAATCTGGAAGAATAAGGAAAATATCTAGAATATAAAAACAAAATTGGCAAATGCTATAAACATGTGCTGATGAACAGTCCAAGGACAGGGAGACTATGATCAAGGATGCAGGATAAACAATACAAATGTGTCAATATGTGGTCTCAGCAACACTTTTTTTTTGAGACAGAGTCTCACTCTCTTGCCCAGGCTAGAGTGCCGCCGTGGCATCAGCCTAGCTCACAGCAACCTCAAACTCCTGGGCTCAAGCAATCCTTCTGCCTCAGCCTCCCGAGTAGCTGGGACTACAGGTATGCGCCATCATGCCCGGCTAATTTTTTCCATATATTTTTAGTTGTCTGATTAATTTCTTTCTATTTTTAGTAGAGACAGGGTGTCGCTCTTGCTCAGTCTGGTCTCAAACTCCTGAGCTCAAACAATCTGCCTGCCTCGGCCTCCCAGAGTGCTAGGATTACAGGTGTGAGCCACCGTGCCCGGCCTCAGCAACACTTCTTATAGGCAAAATAAATTAGCAGTATGCCTATCAGAAAGGATTTCTCACATTATCAGTGAACTGTCATCAACTTCTCTGAGATATACAAGCAATTTGTCACAAAAAATATGAAGAATTAGTGATGATACCAGGGATATGTATATATTGGTAGTATTTGGAAGTAGCCAGGAAAGAGTTAGCTCTGCCTTTGGCAATGAAAATCTGTTTCTTTTCATCTCATTCTATTCAGCACCTCAACACTTACTCTATTTCCCTGCATCCTGTTAAATGCATGGCCTATAATTCTATTTGTGCTCTTATGGGAGAGGACAGTTTACACTCACTCTTTTCACTTTCTCACTCCTTACTCTGTACCCTACAAGTTGACTTCTGATTCTAGCTCTCTAATGAAACAAAGCTTTCCAAGGTCACCAAACAGCTCTAAATCCACTGGCCTTTTCTTAGGCATAATCTTCTGTGATCTATTTGCAGCATTTACCATGACTGGATGTTTATATCTCTATTTCTTTTCATGGTCAAAAAAGAAAAAATCAAGTTAGATCACACTCTGTTCCTTAAAGCCCACAGAAGCTTATAGTTTGCAGAATAATGTATGACTTGCTTAGCAAGGCATCAAATGTTCTCAAAAAATGGGGTGACATGCCTTCTCTCCCAACTAAATCACTCGATGTATCCTACAGTACATTGTAGGATATGCAAGGTATTGTACACCAACCAATTACACCCACCTCACTGTTAACCACAAAACTCTGTGATGGTACTCATCTTGTTCAGTATGGAATGACTTTCTTTCAATACTTTACAAATCTTTCTCTGGTTCAAGGCACAACCCAAAGGCTACCTCTTTCATAACTCCTTTTCCATCATTTCCACAACAGATCTCCTTCCTTTGTGCCTGACTTACTTGTACCTCACTATAATATTTATCTCATTATGCCCCGTACTAGAATTTATTTTGCTTATTATCTTTGAGAGTTTTTACTTCCCTGTAAAATTGGTATCATAAATGTATACAGAGAAATAATTGGTGAAATTATAATTCAATATATAGATGAGAGCTGGTAATAAGCATTCAGAAAATGTTGGTAATGGTGATGATGATGATGATGATGTCTGCTCCTTCTCTCCCATTAGACTGAAAACATTGTAAGGGCAGATTGTCTGTTTCAGTCATTTTTGTTTCTGCTAAACTTCAAGCAGTATATTCAAAAAATTTCTTTTGAATTGACTTGACTACTCTTTCTCAGAAACTCTCTCTTTATGTAGCTTCCATGAAACTCTGCTGTTCTGCTTTAGCCAATACTCTCTGACAGCTCATTTATCTCCTCATCAACTTCTCTGCTCTTCCATGAATTTTGTATCTGAAGAATTTATCATTGGCTTTCTCTATTTTTTTCCCCCTGTACATCCTTACTAATGACAAGCATCCAATTTTACCACCTAAACTTGGATATGGTCAATGTTCAAATCTCAGTTTCTAATGCTGGACTCTCTTGCATTCCCCACTCTTTACAGGGCATGACCATGGAATGGTTCCCCAGCTTCTCTGGAATAATATTTCATTTTCTCTCCTCCGCACACCTCAGACCCAGATGCAGTGCCTGTCAACTGCATGTCCACAGAGCCTGTCACATCTGTGCTTTCCTTTCTCTAGCAATTTAGGCTTTCATTATTTTGCTCTAGAGTTCCTTCGATCGCCTCCTTCCTGCCCGTGCCTCTCTCCAGGTTCTCCCCTCACAACCTACCCTACCCACACACTGCCAGATTGATGTTCCCAAAACAAAACTCTAATCATACTACTTGTATGTTTGAATATCTCAAATGGTTCCTGGCTCCTCTTTAACTAAAGTCTAAACTCCTTAGCCTGATAATGATGGATCTCTCTAAACTAATTCCAAATTACTCTTTGATGACTCCTCTACACATCTTGTAAGTTTTAGCATGCATCACATTCTTATGTTGTCATTCTTATATTTCCATGCATATTCTATTTTATATCCCACCATCAAGCTGTTTATCCATGCTATGTACATTTATTGACTGCTTATATTTTGTAAGGCATATAGCACATAGTCTGGAGTATATAAGAATGGGTCAAACTCTGAAGCTATCTTCTAAGAACTTAAAATCTAGTAAAGAAGAAATGAACATAATATTACTACTTGGGGGTAGAAGATGATAAATTTATTAAATGAGTGATATTGGTAATCAGGAGAAGCTTTATAGAAGAGTTAACATTTGAATTGAGCCTTAGTCTTTTCGGATAGAGAGGCTTAAATAAGCAGACTAAATGGCTAAAAGAAAAAAGATTTACAATTCCAGGTGTTGGAAAGGATATAGAGCAACTGGCTCTCTCATACATTGCTATGGTGAGGTAAATAATTCAACCACTTTAGGAAACAGATTGGCAGTTTTTTAATAAACTAAAACTAATACTACTTGATGTGGTTTGGATCTTTGGCCCCTCCAAATCTCATATTGAAATTTGATCCCCAGTGTTGGAGGTGGGGCCTGGTAGGCAGGGTCATGGGGGCAGATCCTTTATGAAGGGCTTGGTGCCCTCCACAGGATAATGAGTGTGTTCTTGCTTTATTAGTTCACTCAAGAACGGGTTGTTTAAAGGAACCTGACCCCACCTCCTCCAGCTCTTATTCCTTCTCTTGCCATGTGACCTGACTGTCTGTTCCCCCTTTGCCTTCCACCTTGACTGGAAGTTCCCTGAAGATCTCACCAGAAGCAGATGCTCATGCCAACCTTCTTGTACATCCTGCAGTCCCGTGAGCCAAATAAATCTCTTTTCTTTATAAAGTACACAGTCTCAGGTATTCCTTTATAGCAAGCAAAATGGACTAACACCCCACCACCAACAGCAATTCTACACCTAGGTACTTCCCAAGAGAAATGAAAACATAAATGTATGTCCACTTAAAGACTTGCTCAAGAATATTTAAGAGACTAAAATTCCAAAACAACCTAAACGCCTATCAACAGATACATGGATAAACAAATTGTGTCTATCCATATCATGGAATACTACTCTGCAATCAAAAGGAATGGACTACTGAAACATGAAAGAATATGGATCAATCTCAAAACCATGAAGGTAAGTGAAACAAATCAGACACAAAAGGCTACACAGTGTATGGTTTCATTCTTATGAGATGCTGGAACAGTTGTAAATAATTTACAGTAACAGAAAACAGATCAATTATTGCCTAGAACTGAGGTAGTAGGGCAGGAATTGCTGGAAAGGGACCAGAGGTAATTTTCTGGAGTGATGATTACATTGCTTGCATATGTTAAAATGCACAGAACTATACATTTATAATGGGTGCATCTTACTTTATATAAACCATTCTTTAATAAAGTTAAGAGGAGAATTCAACAGAAAAATCAAGGCTAGGGATTGAGTTTTTGGTGAGATTTACAGAAAGATAGGTACTTAATAATTTCAGGATTTCTAATACTATCTGTAGGCAACTGGGGAAGGCAGAAAGAGAATGTTCAGAAAGACTGGGAGAGCATTAGAGAATGCAGTATCATAAGCCACAGAAGTAGAGAATTTTCATAAGGTTAAGGTACATGGAATAGGGTGCCTTGTATACACAGGCCCAATTGTCCCCGGCTGAGTCAATGGTCATATCAAGTAATCCAGATAGAGGCAAGTCTGCATCAATCTCCAAAGGAAGATAAAAGAAACAGAACCGAGTTTGGGAAACTGCCTATATGTTTTTCTGTAACTGAAGCACTGGCAAAATGGTGTAGTATTCAACTTTTAGAAAGATGAGTAAAATCAAGCTGTCATGGAAGTACTCTGGCTTTCACATCTGTAGCGCTAGTGTTATAGCTTAAGACTACTTAATGCAAAATAGCAAAACAGATTCTCTAATGGTGAGGACCTGGAAGGGATCCAGGTAAATCACATTAGAGCCATATTAGCAGCTGTGGAAAAGTGAGGTGACATGGAACAGTCCCAATCAGTGTGGGCAGAATATGGCTGTCAAGGCCATGTTGAAGTACCACTTCAAATGACATCCACAGTTGTGGCAGTATCAACAAACAACAGTAGCTGAAAAACTAAACTACTGTGTGCTTTGTGTGCCTGACAGGGTGAGACAAAGCAAACCTCATAAAAGTACCCATTGCAGGAAGAGCCACTGTAGCAACATTTCCAGCTATCTTTTAAACTCTCAGTGAAAGCATAGGAAACTGAGCTGTTCATATGAAATGAACTTATTTCCTAGGCTTCCCAATACATCATTATTATTACTGGCTTTTTGAGACAAGGTCTCACTCTGTTGCCCAGGCTGGAGTGCAATGGCATGATCATAGCTCACTGCAGCCTCAAATTCCTGGGCTCAAGTGATCCTCTTACTTCAGCATCCTGAGTAGCTGGGACGACAGCGTGTGCCACCATGCCCAGCTAATTTATTATTTATTTATTTTTGAGAGATGGGGGTCTCACCATGTTACCCAGCATGGTCTGGAACTTCTGGCCTCATGCGATCCTCCTGCCTCATCCTCCCAAAGTGCTGGGATTACAGGCGTGAGCCACTGTGCCCAGCCACAATACATTATCTTTAAAAATAAAAGATGAAACTTGTACTAAGTCACATATCTACACTTGCATAAAAATGCTCGTGGGGAGAACTCTTTAAATGTAGGACCAATTTGGTGGCTGCTTATATCTTGACTCTGAATCAGACTCAGCTGCCACCAGGCCAATGAGAATAAAAGAAAGAAAGACCATTTTTTAGGAGGAAAGAAAACAGAGAGTAGAAGATGATAACTTTAAATAAAGGTGAAGGAAAGGGAGAGGAAAATGAGAGGTGAGGCAGAAAAAGAAAAGATGTATTATAGCATGGTCTAGGGCAAAACAAAATGGCTCCAGAAGGTTGCCCACCTTTAGGTTCAACTTAACATTGAATATTATCTTTGATTATTATGTCCTCTCTCACTCTTTTCCAGGAGGAGCTCTTTGGAAGTCTTTTTCTTGATAACATGAGATCTTCTGAGCTAACGGAGAATAATTCTGCCTGCTATGAGCCAGATTTTGTGCTGAGACTAGAGACACAAAGATGAAAAGACGGTGTCCCTGTCTTCAAGTAGGTGGCATAGTATTAAGAGACAAACACAGAAGTAAAACATAAAAGTTATAAGCATATGCAAAGTACAAACTTGTTACAAAGGGAGAATTGTTGATTAGTGGTAGATTAGAATTGTAGATTAGTGAAGAGGAAAATGTTTAAACAAAAGGAGACTTTTGAGGGTATAACTGGAAGTAGTTCTGGTAGACAAGCCGTGGCAAGTTGAGGCAAAGGAGCCATTTTGTATAAAGATCTTGAAGCAAGAAACACTACGGATAATATATTTAGTAACTCTAAGAGGTTCTATGTAAGGATGAATAGTTGGAGAGGAAGCTGGAACACATGCGTGAGCCACATCAAATCATATCGTAAAAAGCCATCAATGTCTTTTAATTTAAGACATTTTAATGTAGAAGTCCTTCTGGCAGAAAAATTCTGAGTCTGTAATGTGATTGAGGCCTAGGACAAGATAAAATTTTATGCTTTGATTTCATTCCTTAGCATGGCATATACATCCTTGCACATAATAGGTGCTATATAAATATGCAGTAGAAGCTTATGGATTTTGAAGATGGCCAACAATATATCACAGACAATTGTTTTGAGCACTTTATATATATTAATACTTTACTGCTCCCACTTTCCTGGAGGTAAGTACTATTATTATCCCCATCTGCCTCTGCTGTGGTAGAGAAAAAGAACTCATGTGAAGTTCCAGGGTCCCACCCATCACTTGAGGCATTTGAATGCCTCTCCTGAGGGACTAGAGCCAGTTACAGGACCCCAAAATGACTTTGAAGCTTGTTCCTTTTGGCAAGCATCACCCACTGACAGGGAGGTACATTTCTATGCCCTTTACAGCATTTACTGACTTAACTATACCAGGTGTGGTTGATTCTCATCAACAAGCACCACCTACTGGCTCAGAAATTAAAATGGGTATGCCATTTCAATTCACACTTAAGAAAACCACAGAGCTGGGGAAAAAGAAAGGATTTCAAAGACTTCCATCCTCCCTCATCAAAGAGAGATAGGGAATCTGCCCACTCACATAGCTCACCACTCCTACAGCCTATGAACTACTAGAACGTGAGAAAAATACCCCAGCAAGGATATCTATAACCAAGGCATCAATCCAGAACCTAGATTGCCATCAAAGCACCCAAAAGCAAAGCCAAAGGTTCTTACCCAACATATGCTATGACCACACCCACATGAGTGAGGCAAGGGGAAAAAGCTGTATCAGTGCAAAAGAAAATCCAAAAATAAGAAGCAACAGCATCTCCAGATGAGAAGGAATCAGTGACAGAACTCTAGAAGTATGAAGAATCAGGGCAAAAGGTCACCCCCAAAAGGGAACACCAGCTCTCTAGCAATGGATACCAACACAAATCAGAATATTGAAATGACAGAATTTCAAATATGGATTATAAGTAAGCTCAATGAAATAAAAGAGAAAATGGAAAACCAACACAAAGAAATCACAAAAAAATTCAGGCAATGAATGAAATTGGATTTTTTTAAATTAAATGGAACTTCTGGAAATGAAAAATTGATTCAAGAAAATACCAAACAATGGAAAGTCTTAAGAATAGACCAGGCAGAAGAAAAACTCTCGCAGCTTCTTGAAAACAACATCTTTGAATTAAACAAGTCAGTCAAAGATAAAGAACAAAGAATTAAGAGGAAGGAACAAAGCCTACAAGAAATATGGCATAATGTAAAGAGACCAAACATAAGAATTATAGGCATCCGTGAGGGTAAAGAAGAAAACACACAGGGTTGGAAAACCTATTTGCGGGAAAAATTGAAGAAAACTTCCGTGGTCTTGCTAGAAATTTAGATATCCAGGTACAAGAAGCTCAAGAAACACCTGGGAGATTCATCACAAAGAGGCAATCACTTTGTGTCAAGGAGGAAATTTAGGTGGAAATCAAAAGACTCCTCAAACTAAATGACAAAGGGGGCACAAGTTACCAAATCTATGAGATTCAATGAAAGCATTCCTAAGGGAAAAATTCATAGCTTTAAATGCCTACATCAAAGAGAGAAAACACACAAATCAACAATCTAATGAATTGTCTCAAGGAACTAGAAATGGAAGACCAAACCAAACCCAAACCTAGCAGAAGAAAAGAAATAACTAAGGTCAGGGCAGAACTAAATGAAATTGAAAACAAAAAAATAGAGGATTAATGAAACAAAAAGTTGGTTCTGTGAAAAAATAAACAACATTGATAGACTTCTCTCTAGATTAACCAGAAATAGAAAAGAAAGGACCCAAGTAGGCTCAATCAGAAATGAAAAAGGAAATATTACAACTGATACCACAGAAATATCAGCTGCAAATACTGTAAGAATCTCTATGCACATACAGTCAAAAATGTACAATCTGGATGGAACTAGAGACCGTTCTCCTAAGTGAAATATCACAAGAGTGGAAAAACAAATACTACATGTACTCACTATTAAATTGGAATTAACCAATCAGCACTCATGAGCACAGATGGAAGTAAAACTCAATGGAAATCACGTAGGTGGGAGGGTTGAGGTAAAATCATACCGAACATGTACAATGCACACTATCTGGGTGATGGGCACACATGTAATTTTGACTCAAGCAGTACAAAAGCAATCCACGTAACCAAAACATTTGTTCCCCTGTAACATTTTGAAATTAAAAAGAGGAAAATAACATATTTATTAGTCAAATAAATATATTTCCGTTATTTGTGGTCTTCTACTATCTTTTTTTTTTTGATAGAGAAAAATATGAGGATTCAAGTGGCTTTGAGATTTCTCCAGGATAGCAGCTTTAATAAAAACATTGTTTAGTGAGGAAATCTTTAAATGGGCCAATATTCTTTTCGTGTTTATATCCAAGTTATCTACATTCATTCAAAAGATGGATCGGGGAGTCACATAGACTCAGAAGATATCAAGCACAGATCTCTTTATTACAGTATTCTTATAAATGAAAATCAAAACAAAGAAAAATAAAGCCAACTGCTAAAAATCTAATGGTATATCTCATAAATTCCCTCTTGTTTCTGGTCCTAAATTGTTTATGTAATTTAAAGGAAACTAGCACAAACATCACAGGAGAGCAATGCAATGAGAGATCTACCTAGTCATTAGTAAGGACTAAGGAGAAAAACAGCAGTCTTCCAGCTTCTCTCATTCTGCTGCTGTCTTTATAGATTTGCTTTTGTTAGTCAGGCTTTGCTTAGTGAAAATGTAGCCTCTATTTTGCACTGCAACTACTATGTGGTTAAAAAAAGAGACTTTTTAAAGCTCATATAAAATATGTATGTATAGTATTTCAACGAGGTAATTTCTGAGTTATTTTAGAGGTAAAATCTTATTCATACTCCTTATTTTCCTCAGGTGTTTTTATTTCATATCTTTTAATGCTAATGGAATGCAGCTAAATAAAGTTTAGAAACCTAGCTGAGATCTTAATTCACTTGGTGGCTTTATGTGTGCTTACTGTTACTCCATATTACCTATGTTTTGGAAGTTTATAAAATCCCTTAATGTTAGTTTACTTTAAAGGCATGAATTTCTTGGGAAAAATTTCTGCCCAGTCGGCTTCTAAGAAGAAAACAAAATCCAAGGACACGATAAACAACCTTTCTGAACTGCTACATCAGTAGCGTGTATTTTTGTTAGGTTTGTACCTTGAATATATGATGTTGATAGAGTTATATTGCAAGTGTTCTTTAAAATCAATATTATTCACAATGTCCCAATTGATAATATTTTATACTATTCGTTTTCCTGTCTCAGAGTGTTAATACAACATACATATATAATTTTAAAAATCAATAAAATATGCTGACTATAATATAAAGGAAAAATAAGACAGTAATTTATAAAAACAAAATTGGTATTTCACTACAAAAATCTTCAGGCCCAATTACACTAGAAGGCACAATGAAGTAATCAAATGCTTGAGACTAATAAAAGGGATATCTGGATTTAGAGAAGACAATCAGAATATTTTTTAAAAATCAGAAGAAAATCAAAGGTTAAAGTTAACCTGGACATTAGAATAAAAGCTAGACTATTCCCTGTATTTGAGAGCCATACAAAAACACTTTGTGTTTATATGTAAAATAGTTCTAGGTTCAGATAACTATAAAAGGATTTCCTTCTATATCCATGTCCTATTGGGATTTTGAAATTTGGGTGGGATGTGGAACAATTCTCCATTGTGTGAAAATATCCCACACGTTGCAGGATGTATAAGGTCCTGGGACCATGCCTCTTTAAATGCCAGGAGCTGCCCCTGCCCATTTTTTTAATCAAAAATGACCCAACAAATATCTACAATATCCTGTAGGGGGCAGTGCCAACTATATGAAGAACTATTGCTTTAGATGAACCTAACAGACTTTCTGCCATAGGATTAAGTTTTTAATGGTAACTCTTAAAACACACACACATGTTTTCTATATTTTAATCAATATTAAACTAAAACTATAAAAAAGATGATGAAATAAACTAAGATCTTGTACATTTCAGTATCTATGTAATATTGCATTTGTACAAAGGCCTAAAAAGGTTTGAAAACTTTTGATCACAGTTTCTCCAAGCATGACACAAGGATCACACTCTTTGGTATAACGTTAATTTTTGTAATTCGATATCTATACAATTGTTTCTATCACAAACTAATGTAGCCTCAAACAAAACATCCCCCCTTCCCCTTTTTGCCTGCCACATGCATTAATAAGAGCTTTGCTCTTGGTCATAACCCTAACACCATGCCCAGCAAATCCCAAGTTTATTAGTGCTTTTGGTGTCAAACAATTTTAAGATGTATAAGAAATGGTCCCTGCCCCTGAGGAATTTACATTTCAGTGAGAAAGAGGCAGAAAACCTCAGATAACCAAGACAGTTGAATGAAGAGCTTTGAAAGGTTGGAGGAGGACTCATATAATTCTGCCTTGGGAAATGAAGGAACTTCTCATCCAAGTGGTGACATTTGAAGCGGTTCTTGAATGATAGAGTTAGTGGGTAAAGAGAATCCAGGAACACAAAAAGCCCTGAGAGAAGACACTCAAGTAGGGAAGTGCTGGCTAGTTTTGAGAGGTGTTTCAGGAGGAGAATTCACAGAATTTGAATGAAGCCATAGAACTGGTGGTGAAATAGCTCAGGGAGGTAAAGGTAACAGATTTCTTATTTGAAGTGATAGGTGAATGAGATTGCTCAGGGAGAGCATGTCAGAATAAGAATGGAATAGGATTAAAAATGAAACCCTGGAAAACAAGGACCTCTCTAACACTTTAGGGAAAGAAAGAAAATGGAAAAGAAGGACCAGGCAATGCAAGAGAATAAGAAGTGGAGAAAGGAAGAAGAGGAAAGAAGAGTGGAGTCCTGGAAGTCAAGAGTTTTCAGAAGATGGCAGTCAATGGTGATAATAATGCAGAAATATCTGACTAAATGAGGGTATTTAATAAAATCCTCATAATTGTATATCAGGAGGTATCTGGGGACTTTAGCGAAAGCAATTTCAATAGTACCTGAAAGATGGCAATCAGAGTGGAAGGGGCTGAGTTGTGAATAGGAGTTGAATAAATAGATGTCAGGGTCCTGGTTATATTTCTAAATAAGTTTGGTGGAGATGTGAAGGAGGAAGAGAGAATGGTAGCTTGATGGGGGAGGTGAGGTCAAGGGAAGGAAGTGTTACAGCATGAAGGAAGACAACTGGTATTTCTTAAGAACATACTATGTATGGAATTTTGCCAGGCTCCTTCAGATATGTGAATCTTTTTTTTTTTTTGAGACAGAGTCTCACTCTCTTGCCTGGGCTAGAGTGCCGTGGCATCATCCTAGCTCATAGCAACCTCAAACTTCTGGGCTCAAGCGATCCTACTGCCTCAGCCTCCCAAGTAGCTGGGACTACAGGCATGCGCCACCATGCCCGGCTAATTTTTTCTATATACTTTTAGTTGTCCAATTGATTTCTTTCTAATTTTAGTAGAGATGGGGGTCTCACTCTTGCTCAGGCTGGCTTCGAACTCCTGAGCTCAAACAATCCGCCCACCTCGGCCTCCCAGAGAGCTGGGATTACAGGCGTGAGCCACTGCGCCCGGCCCAGATATGTGAATCTTGAGCACATGTGTAGGATGAAGGGAATGTGGGAGTAAGAAAGATTACAGGACAAAAAAGGGAAAATTAGAGGAGATGATGAAGTGAGGAAACACCAAGAGGAAATTCACCTTCCCTAGTGCGGGCTTCATTGGAGGGGGTTTAAAGAATGCAATGCACATATATTTGGCTGCAAAGTTTCTGAAATTTTCTCAATTTGGGTGACTGACTTGAATAGAGGGCTTTTCAAAAATAGAAATAGACTTGTTAAAATGACAGCTTGAGTTTAATGATAGCTAACATTTACAGAATGCTTACTCTGTGCCAGACACTCTGCTAAGCACTTTATATGCATCGATGTCTTTCCCCAACAACCCTATGATGGGGGTATTACTTTCATCCCCATGATACTCAGAAAAATTAATTAACATGCCCAAGGCCACCCAGCTAGTATACAATGGAGCTAGAATTTGAACTCTGCAGTTTATGTCCAGAGCTTGTCTTTTTAATTCCTGTTATTAAACTGTCTATCCAATAACATTTCTGCATGAATTATACAACTACCCTTAGTCCACTCACTCTTATTCGGGACTCAGAGTCACGTTCTAGCTATTTGGCTTTCTGCTGTGCTTAAGGAAAGTTGCGCTCTTCTTCAAGAAGCTCATGAATATCAAAACCTTAACCACAGCTATTTGGATGACGAGTTCATGCTTTACAAACCAAGCATGGCCCTAGTCATATTAAAATCAAAGTCACAAAATAAAGAAATGTTCTGAAAAACCTTCTGCTTCATTTAGATAACAGTGTGCAGAATGAATTGAAAGATAAAAATGTTCAACATTTACCATTTCTTTCTCCTTTTTTTTAACTTTTAAGCTCTGTGGTGTTATGGATGATATCATCAGGCAATTTGGTTTAAATATGTTCCATGCTGGACTGTGTAGATTACCCAACTAATGACATGCACACTCCTTGCCATTGTGACACCTCTCTTCTTTCAAGTGGGAATTTCAAGTGACAGACTAAAGCTGTTTGCTATCAATTTTGCAAAAAACACACCTGCCAGATAGCCAAGATTTAGTTCAGAGACCAAAATCGATTAATATTCTAATTTGTTACCTGTCATTAGTGTCACACTATATTATGCCAAGTCAAAAATGATAACCTTTATATAACATATGCTCCTAGAGGAATTTGATTTTAAGGATACGTTTTATTTTTGTTTAGTGTTGCTCTCTGTGTATAAATCCCATTAGAAATTTCAATTACACAGGCAGTAAAAATTGTGATGGATTAAAATGAAAGTGTAAAGTGTATAGACTGTTACATGCTTTTAATAAAACTGCATGGCTGTATTTATAACACAGTTCTTTTTCTAACACTGATTTGCCATACCATTTTAACATTTTAACTGTTTTACTTGTTTCTTTCTATTAAATCAAATAGAGCACTAGCAACATCATATTTTTTACGGACATTACCCAGGCCCTTTGACATTTTCTGGTCAAAAGCAAATCTCCATGGAGGAGCAGAATGATTATCTGGTCTGATTTCCAGTGCCCAATAAAGGGACACAGGACTAAGACAATGGCTTGGGAAGGAATGAGATGAGGTTAGCCAATGAAAACAAAAGAATGTAAAGAAAATGTTACAACTAATATTTTCTAGCCAATTGTTTTTCTACTGTTGAACAGGGAGGAAAAAATAAAGCAACAGCTGCCTCTAAGTGGGAAAGGCTAAAAGAAGGAGGAGTCGTCATTACAAAGATAGAGATAATTTATTTTTTCAGTGTAAGTGACATAGTCAGGCACTGAAATGATGCTTTCCTAAAATGCTTACATTTGTCAGCATCTTAAGACCTCAAAGTCTAAGAGGGGTGGTTCAGGATAAAAGTTTAATCAACATTCATTCATTCATCAAATACATATTTAGTAACTCATATGTGCTAGGCACCAGCAGTGATACAACTATGCCTAAAACAGACCCAACTTATCACCCTCATAGAGCTTACATTATTTTGGAGAGAGCCAGAGAAATTAAAAACCAAATCAAAAAAAAAAAAAAGATAATGCAGGTGGTGCTAAGTAATACAGTGAGAAATAAAGCAAGAGTGGGGGGAAATGCCACAGCTGGTGGAGGGGCTAGCCAGAACTCTGGTTTTGGGTCAGAGGATTTCCCTCTGGCTGGGCTGGTCTAAATGCTCCCTGTGTGGGCACCAGCAGGATTCTGCCCTGGGCTGTTTCCCTGTGTAAGGGCAGCCCTGAGTCCCGGTGCAGAGTCCCACAGTCGCTTCACTTTTTCTCCCCTGGGCACACAGATTCTCTCCCCACTCAGTGCACTGGTGTGGCATTCCCGGGTGCTGTGGCATGGGTAGGCAATGTAAGACTGTCTTTTCTGCTTTCTTCAGTGCCTCTTTCCTTCATAGAAGGTTAAAACCAGGCACTGTAATCACTCTTCTGATTTTGGGTTCTTCTGAAGGCACTTCCTTGTGGGGATAGTTGTTGAATTTGGTGTTAGTGCAGAGGAACAGTCACTGGAGATTGCTATTCAGCCATCTTACTGCCCCAATCCTGGATTGTAATTTTAAATAGTGTGATTGGGAAAGTCCTAACTAAGAAGATGGCATTGGGCAAAGACTCAAAGGAAATGAGTGAATGAGTTATGCAAATACTTGGGCACAATTTCATTCCCATAGTTATCAACATTACCATGTGTCTCACCTTGTTTACTCTTTCAGAGAGGAAGATGGTATTGGAGACTAGGCAGGATCATGTGTTCGATTTGGTGTAATTCCTTGGTCTCTGTTTGCCTATAACACATTTCTCTTAAGCCAAACATTCTGATAAAATATTCTTTAAGTGAGAGTTTGTACCCATGATATATGCATTTGGTTTCTGCCTGGTAGTTATGACCTCAAAGTTATATCAAAAGTACCTGAAGTTTGTATATCAGTTCATTAGCTCAGCAGCAGAGCAAGGACAAGAACAAGATCTGTGTTTCCAATTCTAGGGCTTGATCTAATGGACCATCTCCATCTTTACTTTGTTTATGAGTCTTCCTGCTGAGAATGGTAATTACTGACAATTGTGGTAAGAATGTGTCTCGGATTAGCGTGATTTTGTTAAAAGTGGACAAAGAAATTAACAAATTGCTAATTACTGAGGGATAAGAAGTTGGTTCCTTGCATTTTTCATTTAGTTTTTCAGGATCCTTACAGAATAATTCTCTTATAAATTTTATAAATCTCTCATCTGGATTATTATAACAGCTTGCTCCTGCTGTATCTTCTGCTCTTGCCCCTCTACAATCGATTTTCCAACATTGCAGCAGGAATGATCTTTAAAAAACCTAATTCAGATCATGGTACACCTTTGCTCAAAATACTCAAAAAGACATTTTATCTTAGGGTAAAATCCAATTTCCTTAAATAATCCACACGACCCCACATGCTATGACTTCTCCTGTGTACCAATTTATCCACACGCTGAGCTTCTTGCTGTTGCAGGAAGATTCTTTTTTAAGGGCTTTTGTAGTATTTTCTAGGTTTTGAGACAGTTCCTCCTCCACCTCCTTCAGGTTTCCTTATGAATGAAACCAGCCCTGATCATCCTACCAATAATAACCTTTTATGCTTTACCCGCTTCCCTATTGGACATACTCTGTTATATTTTTCCTTAAGTCATTTATTACCACCTGACATAGTATATTTATTTGCCTCTTTATTGATTTATTAATTCTTTTCCCTACGAGGACATAAACTCTGCAGGGTGCAAACCTTTGTTCCCAATACTTGGAAAAGTGTCTAGTACATAGTAACTGTTCAAACTTGAAGAAAAAAGACCAACCTATAGTTTAAGATATAAATTTAATGCCACTGGGATTGGGGCACAACAAGATGGCAGAGTTGGACTCTCCACTGGCAATCCCCCCACAAAAACATCAATTTGGACAACTATCATGAACAACAATGCATGAAAATAACTTCACAACAACTAAGGAAACCAGGTGAGAGATCACAGTAGTTGGTGGTAGCACAATAACAAGAAAAGACACAATGAAGAGGGTAGGAAGGACAGTTTTACAACACCAGTGTCACCCCTCGCCCAACCCCTGACAACACAATGTGGAGAGAGATACCATTGAGCAGATGGAAAGAGAGGAAAGTGAGCACAAGACTTTGCCTTGGACCCACACGCGTGGCCTGTCTCTGTAAAATTCAGCATCAGGCAGACTCCCATGGCCCCACATCCATGTCTGAGCCTTTAGTCCTTCCCTGGAGCCAGATGGGACCACACAGCCCCAAGCTTCGAGCTTGTATGGCAAACTTGATTTCCAGTCTGTACTGCTGCTGAGCTGATGTCAATGGCCCAGGCCTCTGGACAACCCTGAGCAGCAGGCAGTCCTCAGCAGCCCTTGGCTTCAAGTGTCCCAGGACTATGCTTCCTGTAGCAAACCTCCAACTTCTGGCAGCTCTGTGCTGGCCACAGCTGCCCTGAACTTCTGGCTTCCCCTAATACCACACTTGCTGTAGCATATTGAACATAATGAAACCAAACTGTCTTGAGATTCTGGAAGCACTGAGCTTGCTGTGGCTATACCAGGCTTCTGGTGCACCCAAGTGCCTTGCCGGCTGCATGTGCCCCAGGCTTCTAGCTTGTTCCAGTCCTACATGTGCTATAATGGGCCCTAGGATTTTGGCAGTGCCACGCTGGCTGCAACTGTCCTGGGTTTCTGGTGCACCATACCTGCCACAGGGTTTTCCCAGACAAAGCCAGTCTGTGAAGACTGAAAGAAATACCTACTTCTTCTAATGTGCAGACATTGACACATGATCACAAGGATCAAGAAGAATCAGGAAAACATGACATCATTAAACAAGCAAAATAAGGTAGCAGTGACTGACTCTAAAGAAATAGAGATCTGTAAACTTCCCCCCAAATACAAAATAACTGGCTGGTTTTTTTATTGCCTTTTTCTAGAGATAGGATCTCACTCTGCCACTTACGCTGGCGTGCACTGGCATGATCATAGCTCACTGCAGCCTCAAACTTTTGGGCTCAAGTAATTCTCCCATGTCAGCCTGCTTAGTAGTTAAGACTACCAGTGTATACTACCATGTCTGGCTAATTTTTCTGTAAACAATATTGACAAATCTTTAGCAAGCTTAACTAAGAAAAAAGAAAGAAGACTCAAATAAATAAAATCAGAAATGAAAAAGGAGACATTAGAACAGATACAACAGAAATACAAAGGATCATAAGAGACTATTGTGAACAATTATATGCCAACAACATATTGGGTAACCCAGAAGAAATGGATAAATGCCTTGACATGTACAACCTACCAAGACTGAAGTATGAAGAATTAGATGATCTTAACAAGTGAATTATATGTAAGGAGATTGAATCAGTAATTAAAAGTCTCCCACCAAATAAAAGCCCAAGACCTGATGTCTTCACTGCTCATTTCTATGAAATACTTAAAGAAGAACTAATACCAGTTCTCCTGAAACTCTTCCAAAAAATCAAGCAAGGAGTACTTTCAAACTTATTTTATAAGGTCAGCAACACCTTGACACCAAAGACAGAAACACTTCAAAAAATGAAAATTAGTCCAATATCTCTGAGGAACATAGATGCAAAATTTTTAACAAAATACTTGCAAACTGAATTCAGCAGCACGTTAAAAAGATCATTCACCATCAACAAGGGGGATTCATCCCAGAAATGCAAGGATGTTTCAATACACGTTAATCAATAAATGTGACATCACATTAACAGAATTAAAGACAAAAATTATATGATCATTTAAATAGATGCAGAAAAAGCATTTGATAAAATCTAACATCCTTTCATGATAAAAACTCACAAAAAATGAGGTATAGAATGAATATACCTCAACACAATAAAGGCCATAAATGACAAACCCACAGCTAACATCATACTCAATGGAGAAAAGTTGAATGCTTTTTCTCTAAGATCCGGAACAAGACAAGGATTCCCACTCTCACTATGTCTATTCAGTATGGTACTTGAGGTCCTTGCTAGAGCAGTTAGGAAAGAAAAAGAAATAAAATTTGTCCTAATTAGAAAAGAAGAACTTAAATTGTCCCTGTTTGCAGATGACATGATCGCATATGTGGAAAAACCTACAGATACCACCAGAAAACTGTTAGAACTAATAAATTCAGTAAAGTAACATACAATAAACATACAAAAATCAGAAGAATTTGTATATGTTTATAGTGAACTATCTGGAAAAAAAATCAAGAAAACATTCATATTTATAATAGCTACCAAAAAAGAAAATAAAATACTTAAGAACAAATTTAACCAAGAGGGTAAAAGTTCTCTACACTGAAAACTACAAAACGCTGGTGAAAGAAATTGAAGAAGATGCAAATGGAAAGATAGCTCATGTATATGAATTGGAAGAATTACTATTGTTAAAATGTCCATATTACCCAAAGCAATCTACAGATTCAACATAATCCATATCGAAACACTGATTAAATTCTTCACAGAAATAGAAAAAACAATCCTAAAATTTGTATGGAACCACAAAAAGACCTGAATAATAAAAGCAATCTTGAAAACAAAGCTGGAGGCATCACACTACCTGATTTAAAAATATGCTAGAGAGCTATAGTGGTCCAAACCAGCATGGTACGGGCATAAAATCAGACTCATAGACCACTGGAACAGAATAGAGTGCCCCCAAATAAACCCATTTCTAACCTAAGTGTCTATCAATGGATGAATGGATAAGGAAAATGTGATACTTATACACAGTGGAATACTGCTTGGCTATAAAAAATAAAATCCTGTCATGTACAACAACATGAATGAATCTGGAAGAACCATGTTAAGCGAAGTAAGCCAAGCACAAATGACAAATATTGCAGAATCTCATTCATATGTGGAATCTAAAAAAGTTGATCTCATAGATGCAGAAAGTAGAATTGTGGTTTTGAGTGGTAGAGGTGGTTGGGGGAAAGGGGGGCAGATTTTGGTCTAAATATATAAAATTTCAGTTAGGAGAAATAAGTTGAAGAGATCTATTATACAACATGATGATTATCATTAATAATATATCTGTATTGTATTCTTGAAAAAATGCTAACAGAGTGAATGTAAAATGTTCTCGCCATAAAAATGATAACTGTGTGAAGTGATATGTATGTGTGAATTAACCAGATGTGTTAATTCCACAATGTATATATACTTCAAAACATGTTTTACATAGTAAATACATAGAATTTAATGTGTCAATGTAAAAATAAAATTAAAAATATTAAATACCACTGAGAGGATTTAGTGCTATACTCATCCAAATAAACTAAGCGTACAAGCTTTTGTGCTATAACAACAAAAAAAATTTTAAAAACTGCAAAAGATTTTAAAATGCAGACGAATGGCAGAAAATAAAACTTACAATATTGGGAAAATAAATCTTGCCTTTTGTTTAGGAATAATCTTCGCAATGAAATAATTTTATAAATACAAATCCAAAATAGCTGTAGTACAACCCATAAACATTAATATTCTTGATAGAAACAGGTATTGAAGAAGATAAAAAAGAACTTATCTACATTAAATGCAAGACACAGATGTTTTTTATAAACTAGATTTTCATTTACAGGGTATATTTAAAGATATTAAGACTATTCTATTTCCAAGAACATTTTATTTTATATTGGAATACTACCATTCCAATAATTAAATATTAAATGTAAGCGTATAGTGTGTTAAGAGGTGTTCTGCTTTCTTTCTAATGGATAATGTGATTTTCAATTGTTTATTTTTATTCAAGTAATAATAAAGAATACTCACATGGAATTTTATGCAGCTCATTCATAAACTTCTCCTTCAGCTTAGAGAAGGCATCTTCCTTTCCTTCTCCAGGACTGGCTGGCTCTGTGGCATTATGCGGTAGAACAGTTGCAACGGTGGTGACTGGCGGGGCCGCCAGGGCCTCATGATGACTCTCGCTCACCATTTTAGGTTCAGGTGAAACTGTGAGGGGAGGGAAGTCAAGAGAGAACAATTCAAAATGGCTTAACTGACCCTACAGCAAAGGATAACTAGATATGAAAAAACATCAGAGGTTGCACCTGCTCACTGAGAAAACAGTCTATGATTAGCATATTACTTTGTGTTGGTTCATGAAATATTTATGGAACCACAGTGAGTGGAGAGTTCTTCCCCAGAAGGAAAGACCAAACAGCATCCCTTCCCAATGATACTATGCAAACTGTCAAATCTATTAGTTATTTATACAGCCAATTATATGCCATGTAGATTTAGCTTCTAACCCATATCTTACTGAAATGTGTATGAAACAATTGTTGACAACATACAGGCTCTATATGCTAAGCATTTTGTATTTTCTAAAAAGAAGAAAATGATAAAATATTTGTACTGGAAATGTTGATAAATTATGGCATACATACAAAATGTTAGTGACTTTTAAAATGATTAAAATGGTTATAATATTGATACTCTAAAATGTCATGAACATTATACAGATATTGGCTCTTGACTCTTACTTATTAATGGTAAGTTTTCCTCCCACTTTTTGACATTTATTGTAGACAATACCCTGATTAATAATTCACATGTCTTGCTGGGTAATTTTTTTAAAGTCACTGTAAATGTGGCATGATTGACTATATATACCAAGGCGCTGATGGTGAAACATGACCTGTTTAATTATTTTAATTCATTTAGCTTGACATTATTGAATTATTTTGTTAGTTTATTCAATTATTTAAGTATTTGTTTACCACCAAAATACTCAAAAACAATCCTTAAGGTAGGCAAAGAAAACATGTTAGCCTTGAATTCAGAAGACATCAGTTCTCATCCTCTTCACTAGCAAAATAAATTTTGAAATGGCATTTGACCTCTTAATTTATCCACCTTCTAAAATATGAAAAAATGAAACCTGTTCTTCCTAGATTTTCTTAGTATATGTGAAGGCACAAATGTAAGGAAGGCATTCTAAAGGGGTAGAAATGAATTCATATTCTCCATTCCAAAACTATTCTGTGATTTATAATGTTACTGTATGATTTAAAATTTCAGGCTGTTCTGATGAGACGGTGGACATGATTTGGGACAGAAATAGATAAATGTAAACAGGTCTGGGCAGTCTTAACTTCACAGTCTCAATGAGACAGTTGGTGGACTTATAAAGACCTTTGATCTGTAAAGAAGTGGAGATAACCAGCAAACAGATAAAAATTTTTTTCATAAAACTCAAAACTTTGTGACTTAATTATGCATACTTACATATTTAGTGAAAGTACAATTAAAAGTAGAATAGTCTCAGATGTATGGGATTATTATTAATAATAAAACCTAAATCAAAATTTAGAGATTTGGGATCTCTTGGAAGGAGATCATGGCTGAGGCTAATATATATACACAGTCAATTTTTATTTTATAATTGGTTAATTCTAACTTTCCACTAGTAGTGACTAACATAATCCTTAAGGGTAGAATTGGACAGATATGTGTTCAGATCTTCTTTCTTTCCTTTCTCTTTCTCTCTCTCTCTCTCTCTCTCTCTCTCTCTCTCTTTCTACCTCCCAAGTAGCTGGGACTACAGGCGTGCACTACCACACCTGGGTCATTTTTCTACATTTTGTAGAGATGGGGGTCTCACTTTTGCTCAGGCTGGTCTTGAACTCCTGGCCTCAAGTGATCCTCCCATCTCAGCCTCCCAAAGTGCGAGGATTATAGGTGTGAGCCACCACGTCCAGCCTCAGATCTTCTTAGTTTCTTCATTTGTAAAATGAGGATAATCAGACCAAATACATAAGGTTTTTATGAGTACAAAATGAGATAATCTATGTGAAGAACTCTGTGTAGTGTCTGGCACATAAATTTGTTCCATTAATCCACTGATGAATTGATCCATCCATCCATCCATCTCTAATAGCACTTGACAGCCCAGAATTTTCCAGAATATGGAAACTTTTTATTTATTTTTTTAAATTTAAGGTCACTTCCCAGCTTTTTCTGATTTTCTGATTTTGTTTAGCTTGAGAGCCTGTCTCCCTGCAAAAATCTGAAGTCCTGTTTGCACTGTTGGCACATCTTGGGTGAAACTATATTGATATTTGGTGATGCTATAACTTTTGTATTTCATTGAGTCAACCAGACAAAAATTACACACACACATATAGTACAGATATGTTCAACATATGAATTCGTTTCCCTGCTGTGAGGATCACTAGATATGATATACATTATTACTGATCTCTATAGGATAATTGAAGATATTTGAGGAATTACGGTTTACTGTGGGATTTAAAGGAAATGACTGAGTTAAAGTGGAATTTAGCATCTTGGAACATATGAAGAAAAATATTATTGAACAGCAAAATAAATTCTCTTCTAAAATGAAGTTCAGCATAAAGGATGTAAATAAGCGATTTCCAAAGAAACAAATACAAATCCCCGCCCCCTCCTGATAAAAACTAAGAACAAAAACATAAAGTGTTTAATTTCACAAATAATCAAAAAACTGGGAATAAAAGTAACAACAAAATAACATTCATTTATACATTTGGCTAAATATAGATAGTGAAGGTAAGGGTACAGGAACCTTAGCAATAGGAAAAAGAATAGATTAGAAAAATACTGTATAGATCCTAAATAACAGAACATATCAGATGTTTTCAAAGAACTTATCCTTCTGGAAATTCTCTGTAAGAATTGATCTTAGATGGATGTACAATTTAATGTAAGGATGTTTATAGTAACATTATTTATAATATTAGAAGTACCAGGAACTATCTAATAGACTTCTGAATTATGTAATCTATAAAATGATGTTATTAAAATTATCTTAAAGGTAAATACCTACAAACCTGGAAATATTAATACATAGGAATTTAATAAAGTGACTCTAATTTTTCTAAATAAAGAGATATTTTGTAGAAGGAGACTGGAAAGATACATTTAAAAATGTTAAGCTTGTGGTGGAATATTCACTTCCCTCCATGTGTCTACATTCTCAATATACCATAAACCTGAATCATTTTAAATTAAAAAAAGAAAAAAAAATCTTTGAAACTATTTTGCTCTTGAGAAAACTGAATCTTGCAGAATGAGTTCAATTTCCTAGTGCCAGATTTTAAAAAACATACTTTAAAATGTAATTAAGAAGCTAAATCTCAAGAATGAATGATGCAGCTACATATTTAGCAAATATGTGAAAACAGCCACTGGTTAAAACACAGTGTAGAAAAAAAATTATTGTAAAGGTTATACTGTTGTGGTATAAAATGAAGAAAATCAGGATTTTTGGTTGCCATAACAACTTCTCTCTGTCCCCTTACATTAATATTCTTAGTAGAATTTTAATTATTTCTATCTCTAGATCTATAGATTGATATAGATTTCTTGGATTGTATAGTAAGATAGTCTACTGCAATAACATAATGGTTTCTATTTCCATCTCTACGTAATTATTGTATTTTATAATAATAGCATGCAAATTAAAGAAGAAACAGGAGAAGACTGAAGAAATATTATTACTGAAGAAAAATTATTATTACTAAAGAAAAAGAAGTATTCTAATACAGGAAAACCCCACACTGTAAGTACTTCTTGGAATAAATACGTAAAAGACTCTGAGAGGTATTATGGAATTTGAGAGAGTATATTTTGAGGTGGAAGGCAGCGTATAGTGATTTTATTCCATCGAAGCGTCCCTTTGCCTACTTGGTATAGGTGGAAACCAAAAGTGAATGCCATGCGCATTCACCCCTTTCCATGCCTCTGTGCTTTCAGGAAGGAGGCTTCGTCTTCACTCCCTCAGATTCAGGGAGTGCTGCATTTCTATCTGATGTGCATGGAAAACTGATGGAATGGACGATATTGAGTGAGGTGGGGCTCCTGTCATGTAGGCTTAGAGAAATGCCATGGAGACTAACTGATAGTTGAGTGATGGACTAAACATTCAACTGAATATATTCTTTCACAATATCTATTTTTTCCACATTTTTACATCTCTGGAATGGGAATTTTTCTTACACTTTGTGGCATCTTATCACTGTCTGACGGTCCTCTGCACCCTCAGTGTGGTTGTTATTCCCATGGCACTCTAGTCAACAGATCATTTAAAGGTGACTTGAGGAAGGGATCTGCATCCTGGTTGTTGTCTGAAGCCTACCAGTATCAGCGTGTACCATCCAAACTAGCAGAATGAGAGTCAGGCAATTTGGAAGATTTGGGAGGCAACAGTAGGGCAATAATTACAGAAATGCTTTATCCCAGCACTCTTGATGACACAGAGGATAATGGTGTACAAAGAAAAATAGAAATTATCAACTCTGAGTTGAGAACAGATATAAAAATTTTAGGAATTAACCAATTTATTTTAACTTTATTTTCCTCCTGTGTATGCACAAGAGTGATACAAAATAAATGTCTAAATAAGTTTGAATGATTTTTTAATAAGTACAAAATAAAAACTCAAATGATAGGAAACCACTATTGACATAGTGTTAATTTGCAACTTTTTTTCTCAGTGGCATATAAAATAATGGTGATCTTGTAGTTAATATTTTCTTAGAATACATGAAATACATATTTCCTAAAGAATGAAGAGAAAATAGGAGCATTGTTTACAAATAATGTATTCAAAATTTTACAAAAATTTTAAACAGTGTTTCTTATTCCCAGATCAACCACAATTATATTTAATGATTGTAGTCAATGTCCGTTTCAGAAGAATTAGCTAAAATAAAAATGAGTCCATGAGACAAATGAAAACTATATTCATTGCTACATATTTTTTTCTTTGGATCTATACTGTAAAGAATAAATGAATGGAAACAAACAAAATATATGCAAGTCAAAACCCAAGTACTGATAATAATGATACAGAAAATCAAGAGGTCTTATGCGAACTTGAAAATTTCTCACCTACAACAGGGAAACGAATCCTTAATATATGGGATGTTAGAGTTGTTTCTAAAAGCACTTAATAATGAATTCACAAATTTAACATTGTTTTGCTAATAATCCATTTATTATATATCCATTTCTCTATTAATAAAATATTTTATCATTGTAGTTTCAAAAACCACATTTATTTTGAAAGTGCCACTCAGTAATGTAGAACTTTAATGGTTTTAAAGGGTCTCCCAAGATTTTAGTAAGAATAACAGGCTCACGATCAAGAAAAGATATTAAAATAGCCTTTTCAAATGCATTATAAAGATTTCAGGTGCATTTCGCAGTGTTTTAAAATGGCACAATAAGAGTCAAAATCTCTCTTCTTTCTTATTTTTATTTTTTTGAAAGAAAGATAGTTGTAAAAACCTAGAGATGGAATTGAAATCTTCCATGGAGCAATTTGACATAATTTTCACTGACTATGCTCATTGTGTACAATAGTAATTGAAGCTATCTCTCTTTAACTTTTGCATAGTAAGATGATACTAGATGCTGTTGGCAGTTATTGAAGAGACATAGCTTAGCTGGATCAAGCCAATTGGCTTTCAAAACATTTTTTATAGAGCCTACAGAAAAATAATTTGGAATTTCCATTCTCCATGGCTTTGCTGAAGCTCAGCTCTGAACTCTTGCTGTTTCTGAGCTGCAGGCACCTGACAGAAAAATCTAAGCTTGCAACTCAAAGCCCTCTTTTATCAAACTGTGTCCAAACTGTCATTGTTTTGTCACATAGTGAAGCAAAGCTTTAAAATTGGTCTATATACAGTTCAGATTGTGGCAAATATGATGATGGAAAATGCTGTAGTCTACCAGTTAAAAATACTAGTGTATTAAAAAATAAAGAAATCTAACACGTATTAAGCTCATGTTATTAGCCATACATTATTATAAGCACTTTAAACATATAAGCTCATTTAATGCTCACAAAATCAACCCCTTGAGCCAGGCAATATTATTTTAGTATCTCTCTATTATAGATTAAAAAACTTGCCAAAGGTTGCCTAGCTAGTAAGTGGTGGAGCCAGGTTTTGAATTGAAACAGGCTAGCTCTGGAGTCCATAAAATCCTGCCTCACTAATAAATGAGTACATAAACGTTGATTGAATGAATAAATTGTGTGCCTATAATGTGTCCAAAATTATACTAGGTGCTTTGAATAATTCTCAAGCAGTTCATTCACCATCTGAATGCCTGGGGACACAGCCGTGTACACAGATGGTTCAAATCCAATGTGATATGTGTTCTAGCAGAAATGATTATGGGTGACTGTACTGATAGAACATAACACATAGAAAACCATTGAGATTTAAAATATCCGAGTATAGCAGGGCCTGAAGACTAAGTTTATATGTTAAATATATACGGCATGAAGTATAAAAAGTGGTGATTTGTCTTCTCTTCAAATTCTACCTTTTAATGTGTGCCAATGAATTAACTGGGGATATGAGACAATTATGTCTTCATGGGATATAATTAATGAGACATGAATGAACAGTATCCACAATCTACAAAATAATAATAAACAAGATTTTATGTTGGTTGTTTACCTAACAGCTATTCCTTCCTTCCAATTTAAGATAAACTTATTTTTTCCCCAGACAGCTACTACTCTAGGGAGAATATCCTTATCTCATGGGCAAATCTTATTAGTCTGTGTATCAATCAGGGAAATCCTATTCTTTTTGCCAATGGTTGGTTTAGGCAAGAGCATATGATTCAATTTGGGCCTGTTGTGATATAAGAGAAAGTCTGTTGTATGACTTCTGGGAAAGTTTTTTGAACTTTTAAAAAGATATGCAGACTCCATGACAAGCTAGAGGCTAACTCACGAAAAAAAAAAAAACACACAAAAAAAACACAGAAAACAAGCAAAAATATAGGAAAAAAAAACGAAAACCAAAGATATACAGAGGAAGCAATGTCTTCTCTGCTGGGTGGTGGTGTATTTGCATGTGGTACTTGGAACTGTTTGCAGCCATGTCGTGATTATGAGAGAATCTAGTGAAAGTAAAAGGCAGATACTGTGTGGACGACTGAGCTGAAAATTGAAAGTAACATAATCTTCATGATGTTGTTCAGCTGCTATGTTAACCAATCCTAAGACCACCATACATTGGGACTTTTTGTAATGAAAAATAATGCATTTTTCTTATGGTTTAATTCATTTTGTGTTGCATTTGCTGTTGTTTACAGCCAAAAAGCTAGTATATACAAATACTTATGATATTATTTCTTCAGTAATAAAAATAAAATTTATTTTTTCTATAGGCTTATTTTCTACTATGCTAACTTGCTTTTCTGCTAATACTCAAAGTTTCTTGTGTGGGTCTCTGACGTCTAAGTTTTGATTCTCCATTGGTCTAAGAGATATTCATTACATTTTCTCCAATTCAAAACAGGCCTATATCTTTCCCAAATTCTGTAAATTATGGCGAAGTTCAGTGCACTGCATCCTATGGAGCTAGATAAATATTGAGTTGATCTGAAATATAAAAAAAATTGGTTTCGTGATTGGTTTAATCTAATTTAAAAGATTTGAAAGATTTAGGTAAAGTACCAATTTTATACATTACATTCAAATTGAATGCTCTACCTTTTAATGTGTCCATCATTAATCAAAGTGAGTGAGAGGACAGCGTACAACTACACCTTGATCTACTAGGAGCACTTTAGAAGTAAATCAAGGGGTGTCAAAAGATTGGAAAGAATATCTGAAAGGCAGGTACTCCATTGTGATTATTATGTGGCATAGTGGCCTTGTCTTTCTTAGTGGGTTCCTTTTCTTTTGCTTCTCTTATTTGTTTTTGTTTCTTAATAAGAAACAGTTTATTTTCTCTCTCTCCCACAAATCAAGCTGTAATAGAGTTAGGAATATATTCATGAAGAATTTTCACATTTTCTCTTTTTTCTTGACAAACCCAGATAACACTACTTTAGGAAAGAACAGATTTAAGAACAGGTTTAAGAACAGATTTCTTATAAAATGCCATTGAGTCACCATCTCAGACTGAAGCATCACATTGAACACTGTGACAAAAATAACTTTCATAAAAGATCATTATCTATGACTTTTTAACTTTTGCTTTCATTTTGGCCAATGGCTGAACTTAATGCCATTTCTGAGTGGCTCAATAATAAGACTGATGAATATACCACAGTTTGCACCTTAGATCTTCAAAGAAAGAGTTTAGAAAGAATATAGTGTCTGGTTTGAAGTATGATGTGTAAATACCCTCTTATTTGAATCATAAACAGGCATGCTGGATTACTGACTAGTGAAATACATGGAGCTAAATTGACCTTTCATTTTATATTCAGTAATTATAGACACTATAATTTATTGATACAAAATCATTCTACTAGAAGTTGGCTCATCTTTTTAGACTTTTTTCCATACTTATTGATCAATAATTTGATATTATGACATATTAAAAGAAAACTAAAAAGTTATCTAAAGTACTTATACTGAGCATGCCAAACTTCCTCTTTCGAAGTTGTTCAATAAATGTTTTTTCTTCTCAAAATGCCATATTATTATAATTTTTAAATATTCCTAAATAGAAATCATTTCTATCTTACCGTAAAGCAACAAATATAAGGAAGATTTGTACCTTTTCCTATTGTGTAGTTCAAGATTGTTAGTGACTAGAACTCTAAGTTTTTTCCATCAGTCTAGTTATAAACTATGGTGTATTCATTTGCTGGGAGAAAATATGTTTATATTTAATCAGATTTTTTTCTTTCATGCCATTAACATGAAATTACTTTTCCTTAAAATAGGTAACATAAGTAGTTGAATCTCAATCAACATCCAACTGGCTATGGAGACATTTCTGAATGAGGACACATTACTATAAATTTATAACTGAATATTATATTACAGAAAAATTAACATTTTACTAAGATAACAAGTTTACTGATAGCATGAATAAAATATGAGTGTTGATTTTAATCAACTAAAAGTCACCCTGCATTATAGAAGGTGAAATATAGAACAAAATAAGAGATATGACTTAATAAAATTCTACTTGTTTACCAGAGGTTTTGTTTATAGAAAATCACTCAGGGACTTTTGCAATCAAAGACAAAATCAACGTGGAGAGACAAAAACCCCAAAAGATTGCATCAGAATTCTGTGCTTTAAAAAAAAAAAAGAAAGAAAGAAAAAAGCAGGAATGCTAACAAAGAACTACTAAAATAACTGGAGTAAAACTATAAAATCAAACTGAAGTATATGAGAAAGATTTTTAAAAAGGCAATTTAAAGTCAGAGAATTTTCCATGCTAGAAATTGAAAGAGTATGCAAAGTATCTCTCTACTGTAGAGTTTGAAGCTGCGAAGTTAAAAATAATAACAACATACCTAAAGGAAGAATAATTCATAATGAAATGCAGGATTTGGATATAACAAAAGTGTAAAACTCATCAAAGGGAGGGGACTTTTCATGAGTTTTGTGGTAATTAAAGGAGCCCCTTGCTGAGCATAAGTGAGCTCTAATATGGCTAACTTGAGAGGGATCTCACTTCTGACACCTGCCTTTTCTCAGTTACAAAAAGAAGAGCATGTCACTTGTATTCCAAGTCAGTATTTCCTCATTTGTTAAAAAGTACATAACTCAAAGTTATTAAGGAATTAGTTAGCAAAATATGTGAATAAGCACACAGCAGGCACATAGTAGTTAATAACTGTGGTAATGCAATGTTAATAATAATTTTGTCTTGTAGCAAATATATCCCTGTTACAGAGCTAGATGCAAACAACTCCTACTCTGACTCCATAAAGGTTATTATAACATTATTCACCACATATATTTCTCTATCAGGAGAGAATGCACTGATATAAAGATGTTATGTCCAGTCCCTAAACTATCATTGGCATTCTGGTTTGTACATTAATCCTTTGTGAATTGGTTAGTGTAAGTCATACCAAAAGATGACTTTCAAAACAATTTCTTGAAGGTCAAATCCTGGAATATGACCAACGTTTTCTGTCTACGTCTTTACATCACTAGCCTTTCATCTTATACCAACATCAATTAGAATCATAAAGAAATGAAAATATTATTGTCCATTTCTTGATGGAGGCTATTCATCTTTCTCTATGGAACAGGATCTAAGTATATTTTCAGATCTATCAAATTTTAAATAAAATGGTAGCTACTGCCAAAGGAATTTTTCAGGATTCTGTGTGAAGCTAGAATTTCTGAAGCTCACTGGCTCTGGCAAGGCTTGGCAGGACACTCAGAGGTTGTCAACTATGTACAAAACCAGACCTCCAGAAAGTACATCTATGGAAACCATCCTTACCTAACATGGGCAGTTTCACTACAGCTGCCAGGAACATTAGCCTGAAAAACCATGAGGCTTTTAGAGGCTCTGTGGCATCATAAATGAAGGACGTGAAAAGTTACAAGAATCAGAAAGAGCCAGGAAGGGATCTAAGGATGGCCACACGGAACAACTGTCTGACCCATGTGATAACGCTCTGATTCCAAAATACATTTCCCTAATTTTTTTTTTTGCCTTTTCACTATTTGTACAGGATGATGGGTCACCAGTTGGATATTTATTTGCCTTACAAAAAAATCCTCTTTACCAAAGACAAATGGGACATGGACAGCAGGCAGGTTATATTACTGAATTACACAGACTGATTCAGTTATGAACTGGATAAGTGCATGGCACTGAAGCTAGAAAGTCTGTAGTTGAATCTTGTGTTGATTACTCTTAGTGACTGGTATGAATTTTTCTGAATTGGGCAAGTCTCTTTGCCCAGTTAGCCTCTTCTCTGAATGGAAGTGTTGACTGGGAGCTTGGTATACATGGTCACAGTGCATGGATGAACATGCTTTCCTTCCAGATGCCTTTCCTTCCAGGGCAGGCAGCAATGGGTAGGTTAGGAATTCCCTCAATTTTCAAGGCAAGGAAGGAATTTCTCTAGAAGTGAACTGTAGTTTCTTTCTGGCAGAGGGGCTATTCCTACTCTTCTTCTTTATATCCTTTTGGGATTCAGAGGACCTTTTTCTGCGTCTCTTTCATACTAAATCCTCCCCACGTTACTCAGAGAGCTCTCACGGTGGCTCTTAGAACCTCTGTGTAAACTGGAGCCAGCTGTCCAGCTGTGAGTAGGCAAATCTCTATTAATAAATTACTCCATTGCAATTACTCTCCAGGCAGAAATCCTTGGGCGATTTGACAGAATATCAAGGGCCAGCTGGGGAAAATAGCTCCCCTCTCTGGAATACATTTCTCCCAAGCCTTTCTAGGTTACAGTTTTTTCATATCTTTTCATATCAGTTTTTATTAGTTATTATAAAATACTTTCAATTCTTTTGGAAACATCTCAGAATTTCTGATTTATTAAGGTACTTTCGTGTTGTCCAGAGTTTTATGTCCTTCACCTTTTTCATCTAATTTTTACCATTTCAATAGCTTTAGAAGGAAGCATAAATAATCTCTTGTGGTTAATATGCTACCAGGAACAGAAGTCCTATTTCTATTAAACAATTCTAATAAAAACATTTTATGCTCCCTTTCCTTAACATATAAAAAGCTCCCACCTTTTTATATTGATAAAGGGAAAAGATCATGGCTTTCATGCATTACTATTGCGTTTCTAAAATTATATCATGGTTACCTGCTTACATAATCAATTCGTCCATCAGCCGTTTCTGCTCCTTGAGTTTTGGGACAGGGTCTTATTCATATGTGAATTTGCGATACTCAGCACAATGTCCCAATACCTGTCACATATGGAATGTGACAGTGCTTATGATATATATTTATATTGGTATAAACTAATATTGTATTACTCTAAGGTAGTAAAACATAAATGTAGGTAAATTTAGGTGAATTTTCCCGTAATTCTTCATTTTTCTCTGGTGCCATGAGTAGGCTTTGGATGCATTTCTGGGTTTGGCATGTTAGATAAGATTAAGTTTAATTTTGGAGAGAACTGGTATTTGGAGAGGTGATAGGGCATATTTCAAAAGTGAGAATGGAAGCCTGCCTCCAAGCCTGAGTGAACAGAAAGCCTACGTGATATCGGGCACACATTGTTACTGAGTCTCTTTCATCACAAAATGCTGACAGTGGGGAGAGAGAAGGCAGCTGGTAGAGAGAACACAGCCATAAAGCATTCAGCATTGAAAGAGGAGAACATGTAGCTGCAAAATCATGCTGTTATTCATGGTAACAAGGAAGGAATCCGGCCAGCATTTTGCAGAGGGTGTTAGAGAGAGGAAAAGTCTCTGTGGAAATCTGCTGATTAAGATGACACTTTGCAGAAGTTCATCAGCAGAGACAGAACTGAATTGAATTGCTTGTGAATGAGAAACAGCCTACCAGGAAGGGGGAAGAGGGAAGAACCATGTGGCCTTAAAGAGGATCGAAAGAACTTAGACAGCAGCAGGAGTCTCCACTGCCCTCGAAACTTCCTTCTTGGCCACACTGGTGAAAGATTATAACCACTTCCTCAGTGAAGAAAGTCTGGAAATCAAGATCAGAATGTCAATTGACATCAGAATGTGAACGTACAAGGTTCGTAGTTCCAAAAATTCATGCAGGCTTCTCCTTCTTTATGTCTGTCTCCATGACGTCTGCGTATTTTCTGTTACATATATGATTTAGGCCTGCGTCTTCTGCTCTTACCAACCAGATTGAAAGAAAATGACTAAAGTCCTTACATTTAAGTATTTTCTTTATGAATAGGAATGAAAGAGAGAAAATCTGTAGCGATTTCTTTCTGCATGATCATTCTGTCATCTTTCGCACTTACATCTTGTTTCCCGAAGCTTTTATCTATATCTCTACTCCCCTGACACTTCCGACCATAGACGTTTATGCTACTACATAAGACAAAAAGCTCATATAAAATTAATGTTCAACTTGATTTAGGCATGAAATTCTAATACCATCCAGAGAGGGCTCATGCTGTTTCAAAATAATTTTTACTGTAATTCTACAAATAAAGAAACTGTTTATATCAATAAAATACTTGTTTCTTGTGTATAGCATAAAATCATTTATATTAAAGTATTTGGCTACTGCCAAATCAAAGTCTTTTGGAGAGCTTTAAAACAAAAGAACTGTAAAGATTAACTGTGAAACATTTTGCTCTATGAAGAATGATAAAACAAATTAGAATATTAGCAAAGCAATACTGATAAGTTCACTTTGGTAGTTATGGGTCATTTCTGAATTAATGATTTTCTACACTTCTCTAGGAATTGATGGATTTCCCCCCCCCGTCCTGATTTACTTATTCATTAACTAAAGAGATTAGTAAAATTAATTGGAACACAAAAGTTGATATAAGTACTAAAACACTAAAGATAAGGGGCTGAGAATATCAATTTGCTTTCCTTCCTAGTTAATTCCTAGAATTAAATTACAAAATGGAATTTTATAACAAATTTCTACGAGATTTTTCTTGAAAGGTTAGGAAAACTTACATTAGGTAAGATGAATTCTTTCTCGTTTTGGTCTAGAAATGGATTTAATATTCAGAATTAACTTTCTCTGTTAATATTACATTGTTTTTCTGGCCGTGAAGTTTTATTTGCCTTCCTTATGCCTTAGCTGTTTTATTTGTATCCAGAGAGTTTTTTTAGCAAGAAATTATTTATTCATCAAAGTAACACTATTACCTTTTAAGAAATGTAAATTTTCTCCAAGGGATTAAATTTGAGTCACTCTAGAACACTTCTCTCAGAATGTGTGGGTTTTAAATAGTATACACATACACATGTTAACATCAGTATTCCATTTATTCCTCTACTGAAGTCTGAACAAACTAGTAGATAATGTGAAACTGATTAGGGATTTACTTTCTGGGCTTAGGTAGTTTTGATCATTATATAGGCTAATCTCTAAACTCAAAACCTGATGGAATTATGGCTTTAAACTTCTTCATATATTTTGCTTTAAAAGAAATATGATTTGCATTAAAATTCTCGAACATTTTCCTTTTTCACTGTTTTAAATGAAATGTTCTTGACTATTTTTATTCTTTCTTCCTGCTTTCTCAGTTCCTAGACCAGTGGGACCTCGGTTTCTTGCCAGGCTCAGACCTCACATTATTCTGCATGAGACGTAACTTTGAGTTCACTTAGAGCTAGGCTATCACCCTCGGTCCACCCTGAATTTTATACCCTGATTTGCAAGAAACACTAAATCAAGAATTCTGTATGACCTGAGGACCCCACCAAATTATATTACTTCAAGTTGACTCACATTTTCTTGGCTACAGGTTCATCAATCTCAAAAATCTTAAAATATTCCTGTGCATTACATTTACTAAGTACAAATACCAATAAAAATGGACTCCAAAGAAGGCTTCAGGTTGCACTGAATGTTTTGTCCCCCCCAGTGTCCAACCGAATACCCATAGAAGGGGAGTCACGGAATTGTATCTTCTTTTTTTTTTCCAGTTTTTTTTTTTATTTCAGCATATTATGGGAGTACAGATTACGTATGTTTCCCTTGCCCCCCTCCCAAGTCCGAGTTTCAAATATGTCCATCCTTCGGGTGGTGCGCATTGCACTCTTTGTGTATGCATATACCCGTCCCCAGAATTGTATCTTCTAATTAATCACACTGAGTTTTTCAGGAGCACTTCAGCCACATATTGTCAAAGCTAAAATCAGCGGCCTTCCAAATCCATGAATACAACTTGACTGGTTTTGACAGTCCATTTATTAATTGCTGCCAAACTGTAATTGTTATTGCATTAATGTCACCTATCTGTGGAAGAGCAGGATCAACTAAGCATCTGCCTCTAAAATTTGAACATAAATTTATTTCCTTAGGTTTCACCACTGATCTTTAATGTTCTTAACATTTTCAGGCAATTTCATCTATAATATCAAATAAATTGTAGAAACTGGAACTAATTGTTCTCTAATTGATTGATTCTCTTACCTCCTGCGGTGTGTACAATGCATGTCATCTGGCTGTACTTAGCAGCAGGAGGGAAACTATCAATCAATCCCAGAACAATTAGTTGTGATCTGAAGCTTTCACCCCTTCTGCTGAAAGGAAAAACAGCTTCTTCAAAGGTTAAAGGGACACATTGCTCCTCTGTAGCTGTTACTAAAGGAAAAGATATATAGGTTAGATTAATTTTTTCTGCCATATAAAATTTAAACTGAATTCTAAATTTGGGTTCCTTAAGTTTGAGAGGAGTACCCAGATATGATAGGCCCAGAGACTCCTGTTACATTGTATCCTAGCTTCATGCACATGTTATTGCTATCAGTTGTTTCTTAGGATGCCTTAACCACTAGACTGAGCTATGGATGTGTGGTAACAATTGTATTTCCTTCACCTAACACTTGGCACACAGAAGTTGCATAATAAATGTCTATTGAATGAATTGATGATTAGAATTTATAGTCCTCAAATATGAACAATGTAAGCAATTTTAAATTATTCATGCCACTGGAAGCAGTTCTCTACAAGAAATCCATAGATATAACAGTTAAAGTGAGACATATTTTAACTTTGTCTTTTATAATTTTATATAATCAAAAAAAGGAAAAAAGTAGATAATTAGATTTTCATCATTTCTTCCTTAGTTTTCCCCAAGTTAGACAGCAAAAGAAGGTAGATCATGTGACAAAATGGTGAATTTGACACCTTTTAATCTGTTAAACCTAAACCATTACTTTAAGTGTTTCCTTATACTACATTAGGCATATTCTTCCCTCCCCATACACAAACAGTACCAACGTCTGATGATGACCATGTGGTTATCTCCTTTGGCTCCATGAGTGCCACATAGTCCCATGTTTCTGAACTTCTGTATTCTCACATTCCCCAACCCCAGATTATTTGTACTGTGTTCTCTTTTTTTTTTCAGTGTTCCCTCTCTTTTTTTCAAGCATATAATTGTGCAAGAGATAGCTCTGAATTAGTCAATACAGTTGGTAGACTCTTTGTATTACTCGATCCAACAAAATACAGCATTTCTTTTTTTAAATAAATAGTTAAATAAATATAGCTACAATTTTCATTTTGGTGGGGTGAAAAACTAAGTTAAAAATTTTGGACTCTGAAAATAGATTATAGACAAGTATATGAAAAAATTAGAGAGTTAAGAAAGGAATGATAGAATGACAGCAAACACTTTTTCAAAGGTTTTTATATTTTCTATAAATGGAAGGAAGCTGCTACTATACTTACATCAGGCATCTACATCTAATAGAACATGGAAAAGGCAAAATGAAAAACCTAGCAAGTGAAGACCAGATTTCATTATAGAGTCTGACATGCCCTTATGAATTAAAAGGGGTAGTGATAAATATGCAAGATGGGTTTCGTTAACAATAGGGATTTCCTCACTTATTTGTGTTTTAATCAGGGCTCCAAGGTTAACAGAATTTGTGTTATTAGAGTTTAGCAAAGTAGCTTATCAAAATGCCAATTTTATATCTATCTTACTGGCATTAAATCCACCCAGGCAGGATTGCATTGACAATTTTGACCTCAGCATTTAAGGCATTCCCAGCAGCTGAGAATTGGTTTTGCAAGCTTTGCACATCAAAACAGCTCAATAGGGTGGAAGTGGTTATGTTCACTCCTACATAACTACAAAAGGACTGATAGACTAAAGAATGAGGTGGGTTGAAGGATTCACAGGCACATGGGTATTTAAAAAAATACACACACGCTTTATAATAAAAAATTAATTTAAAAATGTGGCTATTTATGCGTGTGTGCATGCATCAGCATCACTGGTAACTTGTTAGAAATGCAAATTCTTAAGTCCCGTTCCAGACCCACTGAGAGTACAATTTTGTAATCTATTTTAAGAAAACCACTGGGTGATTCTGACGCTGCTTATCTTTGAGAACAACTATAATAGTTACATAATTAAACATGAAGACACCAACCATACCAACTCAGGAAACAAAATTAGCAACAACTATTGTTTTTTTAATATACGGGATGGCTTTTAACTCAAGGCCATTATTTCATTTAGATCGTCAACTAAGACTACTGATTTCTTTCAATGTTATGCTAGGTTTACTGAGAGACAGGAAAAATCAGCCTACTGAATTGTATAGTAAGCTTATTTTCAAAAGTCATTTAAATTACAGATAATTTTTTCCTTCAGATGCTCACTTTGCATAATCCACTACTTTTCTGAATAAATGTAAACAAGTTTCAGTGCTTAGCAGGCACTTGAAATTTGGGGTTCAACAAAGGTTACATGGTTAGATGATTACAATGACGAGTCTATTAACTTTAAAGCCAATTGCATTCCTTCTTTTTTTCACATTTCTACTTAAATTTATGTGCTTTATAATTTTTATTATTTTTCACTGATATATAGTATTTTGTGCATTTATGGAGTACATGCGATTTTTGTTACATGCATAGAATGTGTAATGACCAAGTCAAAGTATATGAGGTGTCCATCACCCTGAATATTTATCATTTCTATGTGTTAGGAATAATTCAAGTCCTCTCTTCTCGCCATTTTGAAATATGCAATACACTGTTGTTAACTATAGTCACTCTACTCTGCCATAAAACAATAGAACTTATCTTTTACCTAACCGTATGATTGTAACCATTAACTTACCTCTCTTTATACCTCACTATGATAATTATTTATCAGAGCATATTGGGATTTAAAAATACCTAAGAAGTAGGGAAAAATAAAACCAAGACCAAATAAATTTTTAAATGAGAAAAAATCATGAAATTTGATGAAGAAATATATAAGAAAGCTATTTAAAGTCAGCTTCATTCATTTTTCATGTATTACACAAAAGATATATTTTGGTCATGGTGTCTTAACAGATCTTAATAATAGTCAAAAATGAAAATGTTCAAATAAGTAATGATAAGCAGGGAACTGAAAGTAAATTCTTCGTGTGAAATACCCCTAAATTTCTACTCTATTAAGTAATGCACCATATTGATAGAAGCCCAATTTTTCCTAGTCCAAGCAAACTTGCTACCCAAACTCTGTACCCACCTAATTCTTTATTATCCTAAACTTTTTAATGCTTTAAGTTCTAAGTCCACTATTTCCTTCTGTGAGTCAGCCCAGTCAAAATTTATTTTCCTAGTACATCTGTAATGTCCTAGTGCTTAGTATGGTATTTATTATTTACACATATTTTTCTTATTTGTAAAAAAATAAGGCCTACGATAAGTCCTATTGTAAACTCCTTCAGAGTCAGTCGGTGAGTGACATTTTCACATCCCATTAGGTCTAGCACCACCCCTGGTATAAAGAGGATATTTAAAAATTGTTTCTTAGACTTATTTCATTATCCTATGTGTCTTCCCTGAAGTTTGTTGGAAAATTATAGGAACTCTTTCAGGATATTAAGAGATTGTTTTGTGTCACTAGCATAGTCCCCTGACTGTGGCATTGTGTAGAATGGAATGTAGGATCACCTGAATAGAACTGACCTTAATTCAGGTATGATTTGCCAGTTTGAGAGTCCACAGTTTTGAAAGGAATCACTTAATTTTAGAGAACCCATCTGTGAGAAGCACAGATAATGACATCAATTAATTAAAAAAGAAGGAAGAAAAAATTGCTTACTTTGGTTCTATTACAGGTCGTGGGTCTTAAAATTTGCATATGTGATAAACAGTGAATCCATTTACATTAGTAGACTCCCATATTGTGGGGCTGATGCTGGGAGTAGACACTGTCTTTCCATGCATAGTGACAATCAATAAGACTGGCCCCTAAGTGAGCCAGAAAGATTTCACAGAATGCTTCACCTACAAGCAAGATCACTCAGCTTGGCTGTGGGGCAAAGGTCACCTTTGCCACCTTCAAAACTGGTGTCTTGGGTGAGATTGACAGAAGAGAATTAACAAGTGTGATCCTTACTCCTTTGCATCCCTTTTCTTCACATTCTAGGTATTAACATTAGTAAGCTTCCAGACCCTCAGTAGGTGATGCACTTCTTGTTTCATCTCTGAGTAATGAGCCTCAAACGTCCTTTACATGTGATCAGAGATTACACTCTTCTCTGTCTTTACCTTTACCCATCCTGAAGACAGAGAGTCTCCTCCGACATCTGGTTAGGTCAACTCAGGCAACAAATAAACCAGACTGTCCTAATGGTGTCAACTGGTGATTGTATCAAGGGAGCATCAAACGATGATTTTCCCACTCCCCACTCTTTTATTTTTAACTCGTTAGGAATAGATCTTGGCTCCTTTCATCTTACCCAATCTCTTTTTCACGAATACACACACTCCTGTTCCTTGGCCATCCTAGTCCTTGTTGGAACTTCAGACATTCTCTGGCCTTTAATCTCTTTCCTTTTTTCTTGCATTCCTACCTCCTTTCAGGTTTTTGTTGGGGCATCACCCTAATCTTATTTGTTTAACACTAGAATAATGCTAGTGATACACATCTAAAGTAAAAGGGAAGTTGTAGCGTTTGGAATAAAAATAGAAGTATTCTCTTTTTTCCTCTCAGGTCTGACCCTAAAGTCACTTCTTAAAGAAGTCTTTTTTTCTTTCTTCAGGTGGAAACAATATTTTCCCTCTGTACAGCTGTTGCTATTTATCACTGTACCTCGCTTATGGTGGTCATCGTTTTGTGTCTTAAGTTGTGGTCATTGTGGTGTATGTCTCACCTTCCACACTAGACCAGCAAATTCCTCAAGGGTTGCTGTGAGGATTAAAAAGGAGGAGATGTTACGCATGTGTGAAGTCCCTGGGACACAGCCATGTGCAGTACAAGTTTGTTGACAATAAGAAAGAACTCTACTTGTCACTCATTTTTGAAATCTAGAGAATGTCCTAAAATTCTTAAAATCTCAACAAATGTCTCGACCTAATTATCCTGGTATAATGAAACCCACATATCCTTGTGTATGTAAGTGTATGAGGAAATAGAAGAAAAGAGAACATGTTCATTGCAAAACAACTAAAATACAGGATGTCATACTGTAATTATAAATATTTCTATTAGCAGGAATCATCATTACAAGGCATAGTCTCTTCTTTACTACTAAGCTCCTCATGTCCTAGAATCTACCACTTCAGAAAAAAAATTTCATGTGTCTTTGAACAGCAAAACAGTTTTTATACATGTTCTTGATAAGTTAAATTTAATAAGAAAAAAACCTATTATTTACATGGACTTAGAGATCAGGAATATTTATACCTATATATCTATATTCATATTTATCTATCATCAAGACATTCCTAATTTTTATCATTGGCTTTTGGTAAAAGAATAGTGATTTATGTTGAGAGACCCTGTGACTAATTTGAATTTAGCAATAAGAACAGCTTCAAGAGTAAACAAATGATAGATACTTGAGAAATGGAGCAAAGAGTTTACATATACATATTCAGTGCAAATTACTAGCCAATAATAAATGTGTTAGACAAACATCTAAATCCCTGATCTTCTCTGCTCCAAGACTCACATTTTAATTATCTCACTTGTAAGTGAAAGGTAGAACTTTCTGTGCATAACTAGCACAAGGAGTATGAACATTTTTGCTTTTGTAAGTACCTGCTCTCATTATTGGGGGCAAAGACACATCTTTGTAGATAGAAACATGTAATAGATTACTCTATCAAAAGAATGACTGTGGGACACATAGTCCTGAAAAAGAGAGGACAACTGGGAAGTAAAATGATCAAATGCTCTAAAAATTAGCCTTGCAAACAGAACTAATGAAAAGCTAGGCTTTTAAAGTCCATCAATCCATGATATTAGTGAATAATGACTGTAAGTGAATGAATATAAATTGATTCCCAAACGAAGGGCATATAGTCTAAAATAGCTGAAAGTCCTTTTTCTGAAAGAAAAGCATTAATCTGGAGAATGAAACACTGATGTTTCTTCCCAGTGCTGTGGGGTGCTGTGGGTGGAAGGATCATAACATGAAGATTGAAATGTATCGATTTCGAAAGTCATAATTTTCACTAGCTATGGAAAATGATGAAATCAAAGCTCTGGCTTCTGAAATTTGAAATGAAGATATTTGTGTGTGCACATGAGGGTATGCGTGAATGTTTTGCTGCAGTTTCTTCTATGGTGCTCTTATAGGCCTTTCAACAGAAATTTTATCTAGATTTGGGTGAATTCCAGGCTAAATCTAAACAAGTTTCTGACCTTCTCAAGAAACCTAATTCTTTACATGTGATTTTGATAGGAAAGGAAGAGAGAGGAGTAACAAGCTGTGGTTTGAAAACTCTCTTCGACTTCATGGATTTGCATGCTCAAAAAGTATGTATCTTGTTCCAAAGTTCATGAGCAAGTTTGGAAAAGAGTTAATATAAATAAATTTATTTATAAATAAATAAAAATGATTCAAGAAAGATGGAAAGTTTGATTTTCATTAGGATATAGTGCTGCATTTAATTACAGATTAATGATCTAGACCGAAGTCAGAATACACTAGAGAGGAAGACAGTATAGTCCAGTCATTAAAAGAGTAAACTCTGGGGAAAAAAAATCTGCTTATGTTTATATGCTTCTCCATCACGTTTTTAACTTGTGTGACTGTGTGTTTATTTAAGTTGATTTTTTTGTGGGTAAACCAGAGATAATTGCATGTTCTACACTGTTACTGTGAGGAGTAAATGAGATTTACAAATGAAGTACTTAATGTTTGGCATGCAATAAACACTTGATAAATGTTTAAGAATTGTTTACATTTTCAGTTATGCCAATTGTTTAATGTATCTATGATAACTTGATAATAGCTCTCAGAATCAAATAATAGCTAAAAATTATTAAATGCTATTAATAACTAAGCACTTATGTCATTTTACATAATTCCTTCCATAGTAGGTATTGCAATGACCTCCATTTTATAGATGAGGAAACTAAACTATAGACAGATTAAATAGCTTATACAAGATCACACAGTTAACAGAGTGGTGGAATCCAAATTCAGACCTAAGAAGCTTATTGCAGAGCCATTTTTAAAAAGTATGCTGAGCTTCCTAATTTTGGAGGAGGAAAATTGTCTTCAGAAAGGGCCAGTTGCTTCCAAAAGCCAGAAAACTAGATAGTGGTCTAGTCGTCTTCTTACCTAATTAGATATTATTCCACTAGCTGTGCTAAAAATAAGAATGTGAAAGTTGGTGCAGCTATCACAGAGATAAAGAGTCTGAGAGAGAACTACTTTCAGAGTTTGAGGGTAAGATTTTAAAAAATAAGTTAATAATTTAACACAGAGATCTTTGGCTTTCATATATAATAAAATGGGACTCTCTATTCCTCCATGCATTTTCATAGACTTGAAAAATTCCTAATTACATCTAGATATGTATTCCCACATTCATTGGATTTTTCACTTGATGGTCCATCATTAGAAATTCATTCACTTGGTTTGATTATTTCCTTTCCCTTACTCTTTGTGGGGGAAAACAGCAAATGCTTTTTTGGAGTTATGCTATTAGGCATTAAGACCCTTCCCTCAAGATAGAAAAAAGAGTGTTAGCTAGAAAACCACACTGGACGTGTAATAGGAGATGTGGAAGTAGGAAGGTGAAGTGGAACAAAGAAAATCAAGCCTTATTTATGGCTTTGCCTCCAATCAATCCTTGTAAGAGTTGTAAAAACATGCTTTTTCCACTCCATGAGGATGCAATAGGAATAAAGAAAGTCAAAATAAGAGAAAACAGTCTAAGTCCTGAGAAAAGGGTTCAAAATCCAAATTACACCCTTTCTTTCTCCTTAAAAAATCAATTAGGCAGGGCCACTTTCGGAAAGGAAGAAATTGCTTTTAAACCATAGATCTGAATTCTAAAATCCAATAAAAAATCTTGCACTCAGATGTTCCAGATACATTTTTTATAAGTTCCAAATCCATTTTTCATAAGGGCTAAAATGGAAAAAAAAAATCTGTCATTTGTAGAATGTCTCCATTCTAAAAATATATTTTGGTATGTTGGGATTTTTATCAGCTTACATGCTATACGATCTTACTAAAATCTCCAGATGATTAAGGGAAATAAAATGGAAAATTGTTATAAGAAACAGCACAGTAATTATAAAAGTTACAAGACATCAATATTGTGTGAATAAATTATTGGAATTAAAACAGAAGAAACTGTGCTCTCTTTGTGTGTGTGTGTGAATAGATGTATTTCTTTCCCAATAGGGTCTTGATATCTCAAAGAAAGAAATGTGGAAATAATGAAATATTACATACTCTTTAAATACTACAAATGGAAAGTATTTGTAGGAAGGAGACAAAATGTAAAGATTAGCTGAACAGAGGCTGTCATGGCAGAATCAAAATTAGACATTCTTACACATCAGGGAGATTCTTAGAGGTCTTGGGAAGGTTCTCTTTTGTTCACTACTGAATATGCCTTCTTTGAAGGGAATTCTTTTCTGCTTTCTCAGGAAAAGAGCAAACAATCTACTGGAACAGTGAGAAAGCTATTTGTAGGGCTCCTACTAATCTTTTATGAAGCCTGGTCTGCTCTCGTCATTAGAAACTAAAAATAACGTGAGGTGATACATGAATATGCAATGAAATATTAAAGCTGCTCACCCAACTTGGGGGAAGGTTCTCGCTGTTACAGTTGGGAAATTACCAAAATTAATGTGACTTTATGAAATCTAGCAGGAGTGAAATCCCAGGTGCTTGTCAGCTGTTGAGATTCAAATGATAGGCAGACATGAAAACTAAAGGAGAAAGTGAAGGTGCTAAGAGCATTGCTTTCTGGACTATACCTGCAGTATGATGATGGGAGAATTATTCCAGCGCTCTCTGAGCAGCTGCTGCTTATGACCTCCCTATTATTCCCACTGTTATGCTCAATGACTTTTAAAAAGCTATTTTGGGTGCAGTTCCTGGGCTCCATCCAACAGACTTTTTTTTTTTTTATTCTTCACCGGTATATTGCCACTTGAATGGGCTTAGAGGGTTATGTAAAACAAGCCAGATGGTAGTGCTTGAGGTTTGAGATACCTTGTGCTGCAACAGGGTATAGAAAAAAACAAAACAATAAAAACCTAAAGCAAGTATAAATAAAATAATGTTTAGAGGAGAAGACTCTTTCTTATATCTAATTAGCAAAATACTCCTGAAGTTATCTATAGAAAAGACAAGTGTTAAGTAAACTTTTAAATGAGACCAGATTAGATCATCTTTTAAGGAGAAAAACAACAATAATATTTACATTCATCATTTCCAGGAATTGGTGTATCATCACCGAAAAGTGCCTGTTAAATATTTTAACAGGACTATTTTTGTCTTTCTCATGGATGAGAAAAAAAAGTGAAATTGACATTCACTAATTATTCATTTGCAAGGAAAATGAGTCTCAGCCCTTAATTGTCTGCTACTTAGAAGATGACAAATTACAATTTCAAGAGAAATCTGATTGAAGGAAGTATATCCAGCAGTGGGAAATAAGGGGGCTGGAAGTCTGCTTCTAACTTTATCACTTATTGGACATCTATCTAATCTTTGGGGAATCAGCCTCTCAGAGATGTTTTTACTAAAGGAAATGGACATCGTGAATGAAATTCTCAGTAGAAATTATCTCAGTAAAAAACTTCCTAAAGTTCAATTTCTTTTCTATACCTGGGGAGGGTAATAAATTAAAGTACACATGAATAAAAAGTGCACACATCATAATAAATCCTTTCTACGTTTGAGAAAAGAAAATGTCAAACAACATAGGACTAGACCCCAGGTTTTATACACTCTCTCCACTGTACTGTAAGAACACTTTTTACAAAGTAATGGTTTTATGAAACAAATATAAATAAAATGCAAACTAACTATAGGTATCATGTATTTGAGTTGGCATCTATAAAAGGAAGTTTGAATGTTCAAAAATTGATAAAGTGAATTTTATGTTTTGTCATTTATAAATATTTTATACTTATAAAGGAAGTAAAATTCAGAGGATACTAGAAAATTACATGCAAAGAATAACAAGAGAAAAGTTTTGGAAGATGTAAAATATGAGAGTATCCTTGAGCATGGAGAAAATTCTGTATTGTCAGAGAAAAGGAGAGGGAAGGAGCTTATTGAACAAAGAGAGATGATATAAAAAGTTCTATAGCAGCAAAATAAATTCTTTTTGAGAATTAAAACATCAGAAGATAAAGCACTTCATTTCTTAACATGGTAAAGGACTACAATTAAACTTATATTGGCCAAAAAGAAGATTTTCAAAAACAAGAATGTCTTTCAAATTTTCTAATGGATGTTAATGAAAATACAGGACATACGCTTTATAGAAAAAGCATGTATAATGAAAACTATAAAACATTCATGAAAGAAGCTAAAGAAAACACACAAAAAATAGAAAGATATGCCATGCTAATGGATTGGAAGAATAAATACTGTTAAAATGTTCATACTATCCAAAGCAATCTACAGATTCAATGCAAGATTCAATGCAGCCCCATCAAAATGTCAATGATATTCTTCATGGAAATAGAAAAAATAATCCTAAAATTTATATGGAATCACAAAAGACCCAGAATAGCCAAAGCCATCCTGAGTGAAAAGAACAAAACTAGAGGAATCACACATTACCTTACTTCAAATTATACTATAGAGCTGTATTAAACAAAACAGCATAGTATTGGCATAAAAATAGACACACAGGCCAATGGAACAGAGAACTCAGAAATAAATTCACGTATCTACAGTGAACTTATCTTTGACAAAGTTGCCAAGAAGACACAGTGGGGAAAGGACAATCTCTTCAACAAACAGTGTTGGGAAAACTGTATATTCATATGTAGAAGAATCAGACTAGATTCTTATCACCTGCTATATACAAAAATCAAATCAAAATATATTAAAGACTTGCATCTAAGAAACTTAAACTCTAAAACTGTTAAAAGAAAATATTGGAGAAATGCTTCAAAACATTGGGCTGGGCAAGGACTTCTTGAGTGACACCCCCAAAACACAGGTAACAAAAGCAAAATTGGACAGATGGGATAATATCAACCTAAAAAGCCTCTGCACAGCAAAGGAGACAATTGACAAAATGAAGAGACAATCCAGAGAATGGGAGAAAATATTTGCAAACTACCCATTTGACAGAGAATTAATAACAGAATATATAAGGAGCTACAACAACTTAATAGGAAAAAATCAAATAATCTGGTTAAAAAATGGGCAAAGGATCTGATTAGACATTTCTCAATGAAAGAAATACAAATGGCCAACAGATATATGAAAAAATGTTCAACATCATTAGTTATCAGAGAAATGCACATCAAAACTACAATAAGATATCATCTTACCCCAGTTAAATGGCTTCTATAAAAAAGACAGGCAATAACAAGTGTTGACAAGGACGAGGAGAAAGGGGAATCCTTGTACACTATTGGTGGGAACTTAAATTAGTGCATCCACTATGGAGAACAATGTGGAGGCTCCTTAAAAAACTAAAGATAGAATTCTCCTATGGCCCAGCAATCCTACTGCTGGGTATATATCCACATGAAGGGAATTCACTACATCAAAAAGATATCTGCACTCTCATGTTTATTGCAGCACTATTCACAATAGCCAAGATTTGGGATCAACCTGAGTGCCCATCAATGGATGAATGGATAAAGAAATTATAGTACATATATACAATGCAATATCATATAGCCAAAAAAAAGAATGAAGTCCTTCCATTTGCAAACTATCACATGTACCCTATAAAATACATACAAGTATTATGCACCCATAAGTAAAAAATAAAAAAAATCTAAAAATGAAAAAGCATGTATAGTTAACTTTGCTATAAAATGTCTAATCATTGAATGATATATCACTTGGCTTGTTGGAACTGGCATATAATCACGGATATTTTCAAATTACTTCTATATAGCACTGTTTCATTTCTTCAGTCTATATTGCCTATACATAGCTGATACAATGATAACTTGCTGTAAGTTATTGATTTTTTTTTAAATGGAGTACTCTTTTTCACATGTTTGTCTTTTATATCCAATAACAATGTCAACTCCTTGAAGAATCAGATCATTTCTTCTGCTAACCTAAATAACAAGGTGGCCACTTACCACCTGGGTACTTTGAAGGAATCCAGCAAAGAAAGGATGTTGGAAAGGTGGGATGGTTGTTCTGGAAAATATCACACTAGAATCACTCCAATGTGCATTCACCCTTAGAAGTGCCTGATGAAGGTGGAGGCCTTACCATACTCAACAGGGTTGCCTAGAAAAATAGTCTGGATGAATTGAAATGCAAATAGATAGGTGAAGGGTAAAGGAAGTGGCATTTAATTTCATTTTAATATTCCCTCAGCACCTAGTTATTTGTCATTCAAACTGGTGATTAATTTCTTGTGAGCACAGGTAATTAGAAATTCACACAATCTGAGAATAATGTCTGAGGTCCACTTCTGAGCACAACTAGTGCTCTTGAGGGTTAGTAGCCATAGACCAATATGGCAGAAGCAGCTATTAATATCAATACCTCCCTTTCACTAGGTGATGTATCTGTTTGCCACTGAAGATACTCTCGCTGTAAGAAGGCTCATGCAGTTTTATGTCAGGAAAGAAGAAAAAGTCTGAGATAGAAGAATTTTCATAGAAAATGTTTAACTTTTACCAATCAAAGGAGAAATATTGTCTTTCCAAGTATTTGTATTAATAGTTTCCCAGTGAATCTAAAGTACTTAGAGTGTGCATGTTAACAAAGATGATATCAAGAACCATTGGGGTACATATTACATTGCACTCCTATATTTCTATGCCTAGGTATGGAGTATAGTTATTTTACTTGGAAAAAGAGCTAAAACATACAGTTTTAAAACCTATCTAATTTTCACCAGTTTAGAAATCCTGAACACTTGATATCACCTCTTAAAATAGTTAAGAGTGATTTTCAGTTGTGTCTGTAAAAGACATATTCAAGATAACCATCTGGTGGTAACAATAGCAAAAATCTTTGAAATGCCCACATTAATCTCATCTCTTTAGAATCTCTCTAAATGGTGAATGACTTGCTGATGGCCACATGGCCAGAAACTGGTGATGCTGAATTCAAACTCAAAATTCTCATGCTAGATACTAGGCTCAACTCCTTTAGTTAATACATTTCTAAATTCAGGCCTTGAAAGGTTAAATGATTTATCTAATGTTATATAATTAGTAAAGGTTTAAGTCCCATTTGGAGCTTGACTATTGTCAAATAATTTAGTTCACATCTGGTCATACAGTTCTACAGGTATAATGATGTCATCACAATATCTAATTTTTTTTTCTTCAGCATTTAAAAGAAAGGGAAATCACAAATGAATTTTGGACGAACATCAAGATCCCTGTGAGTTTTCTACCATATGAAATACAATACTAATACTGATTCACAGGACTAACTTCCTCCTTCTATTTACATTTTAATAATAATTTATTGTCTATTTTATAGCAACATAACAACTGTGTGGGAAAAATACTGATCCATGTGGGCAAAACTGCAGAATGTTTCCTCACCCTGGGAGGTTTGTTGCTTCTGATATTTTAGGAAATGTGGCTAGAAAAATGGGGGCTGGCAGACACTGTGATGTGGCCCTGCTGTGAGCTACCGAGGGTACAAACACACTAGAAAGGAATTGTAATTTGTGGATTGTGCTTGTGCTTCTTGTTATGAGATTTTAAAAACGAAGCTGCTTCCTATAATTATGCCCAGCAGGCACAGAACTTACTACCTTAGTGCTTGCCTGAAAACTTTAGTAACCATTGATTGACCCTTGAGAACAGCTCAGAAAACAAATAGAAGGTACAAATTTCAACCAAACATTCTTTGTTTGCCCATGGAACAAAAAAAGGCCAGAGGAATGAGCCTGAAAGGAGATCTATCCGGTCAAAGGTAGGAGAAATGGATGGTTTACATTCTTCTAAGAGAGAGCCCAGGAATTAAGACACATGGACCCATTATTCTAAAGCAGGGTTTCTCAACCTTGACGCTGTTAACATTTTGGACCAGATAATTCTTTGGTGGGTGGGGGCAGCTGTCCTGTGCATTGTAAGATGTTTAGTAGCATTGCTAAATGCCAGTAGCAACTTTATGCCTGAGTTGTGACAATTAAAAATGTCTCCAGATATTGCCAAATGTCCCCTGAGGTCGATATCACCCCTGGTTGAGAACCCCTGGCCAGGATGAACCAGCTCCTCTTTATGGGAGACAAATATCTTCCTACCTGTCCAACTTAGTGTATTCACTAAAAGCTGATATATCCTATGCAGCACACTCAACTGCAGGAAGAGACAGGTATAAGCTAGACATGTCATAACATCTCAGCCAGTTTAATTCATTCAAATGAAATGAGTATGCTCCAGGGTCAAAGGTCTTGTCTGGCTTGAATCCCTAATGCCCAGAAGAGTGACTTGCACATGAGCGGCACACAGTAAATATTTGTTGACTTAGGCAATAGTTGTGTGATTAAATATTTCCTAAATTCCTGACTAAAAGGTCATACCACATTTGGTTCTCACTCTGAGCACTACAAAGATCAGGTTGCATCAGAAATTGACCTACATTAAGTGAAGATATAACAATATGTGCATAAAATATTTAATTATTCAAAATTGTTGGGCCTTAAAACATGGAGAAACAGAATCAATTTCTAATGAGAAGTAACAGATGATGATTAATGCCATAAGTAAGGACAGTTTAGACACAGGAATATGATGCGATTGCTTTGGGTTATTATTATAGAATAAGATAAAATTCTTTCAGCAAAAATGCTAAAAGAGAGGTTAACATTTATGTTCATATCTCTGCTTTCAATCAGTGAAAAACTATTTCTATGATTATCTATGATACATAATAGCCCAAGAAATAAAGTCCTAGAACTATTAATATATACATATGATCTGAACTTATATATATCTGTAGTTTATACCTCTATTACTCTTGGGCTTTGTGTATTGTGTCCCCAAAATGCATTATGTCATTTTTATAATCCAGGAAATATATTCTCATGTCTGCTTCTCCAACTTGTTGACCTGGTGAGCTACTCAAAGAGGGCCTATGAAGTCATTTCAGGGAACACCTAATTTTAGGATTAGGACAAACCAGTGAACTAGAGAGCAAGAGCAGTTAGGGGGAAAACCATGATAACAAAGTGTCCTGAAAATCACAGAAAGGAAGTTTGTAGAAAAAGACGAATCAATAGTTCCAAGCATTGCAGTGAGTTTAAGGAGTACGGAGATCAGTAAAAGACAACTGAAATTAGAGTTTAGAGGTCACTAGAAACTTTGGAGAGAACAGCTTTATGAAGTGTAACTCAGATTATTAGGGCTTGACAAGTGAGCAAAAAGCTGTGATTTTAAAACAGTGCAGAATTTTGCAGGTGAAAGGACAAAGTAAGAACTCAAGGTAGCAAGGTGATAGCAGCTGTCTTTAGATGTGAGAGACTCACAAACGTGTGTAGACAAAGAGAAGTTGCCAGAAGAAAGATTTTTAAAACTGTAAATTAACACAGCTCCAGAGGAAGTGCATGGGGTGGGGTGGGGTGGGGATGGGATTAGCCTGGAGAAAGAGAAATAAGAGTGAAAACAAAGTTTTAATTGATCCACACTTACGTGCACATATGGTGGTAACATTCATCGGATGTTGGGCAGGTGGGAGGGGGGAGGAGGGGACTCACACCTGATGGGTGCCGTGGGCACCGTCTGGGGGATGGACATGCTTGAAGCTCCGACTCAGGCAGGGCAAAGGCAAATGTGTAACCTAAACATCTGTACCCCCATAATATTCTGAAATAAAATATATACATTAAAAAATTTTTTAAAAAGGAAAATAAAGATATTATGGAAAAGGGGGATAGACTGGGTAGAAACATGAACTGAATATCCTTAGTTTTCATGTTAAGTAAAAACCAAGGTCATCAGCTGAAAGAGAAAGTGTTTGAGGATATTAGGGAAATTTCAGACATCTGAAGCCTGGAGCAGGAAGGAGTGCTAAATAGCAGCGAAAGCTCATTGGTGTCTCATGAAAGGAATCCATAGTGGTCCCAATCACATGAACTGATTTGCCACACTTAGGGACTTGGGAATGGGAACCAAGAAATCAGATTGTGGGATCTTAGGAACTGTTTAACTAGAAATATTAGAAATCTAGAGAGGTATAGGGTTGATATGGAGAACAGTGAGAACCCTAGAAGATAGATAAAGGGAGAGGAAATTGTATTTTGAATAGAGAGTATCAAAGACTGTATACAACCATACTCTAAGAAACAACAATGTGATATGCATCTAATCATTTTCATATTATCAGTTCTTTACTTTCTATTAACATGGTCCATAAAGATAAGTCTCTGCAATTTCTTTCCACTCTAAATTTCTATGGTATGAATTATTTTGTTTTCTTTTATATTTTTAATAAGTTCAAGAGAAATGCAATCACAAATATAGATGGTTCAAAATATTCTGTGTCCAGGCTTGCCTAGTATTATAGTCTGCTCTGTTTCTGAAGTGGCATATACCATCTCTAACATTTAAATTTGAGGTTGGAATCGGGAAGTGAGTATATAAGGAATTCATATCCTTATACTTGTTCTATAATAGTTTTTTATTTTAAAATATTAATTATTATTAATGTTTTCAGGGAGAAATAATGATTTGGTTATTCTAAGAAGTATAATACAATGGTGGAAACACAAAATGGTACAATTTCTATGAAGGGTAATTTGGCAAAGTCTGACAAAAGTATGTATCTTTTGTAACTCCTGCCTTTGCAAGCCCACTTCTAGAAATTTACTCTGATGATATATCTTCAACAATATAAAAAAATAAGATGCACAAATTAAGTCATTGTAGCATAATATTAGGAAAAAACCCCCCAAATGCCAAATTATAGGAATTAGTTGAGTAACTTGTAAAAGATCCGTAAATTAGAGTACTATGGAACCATAAAAAAGAACAAAGGGTATCTCTATGACTGATGTATACTTTCAAGATACATTGTTAAATGAAACATCCTTAGTGGTACATAATCTAAAGACAAAAAGAATAGTTTAAAAACATTGAATTTGACATAGTAAGTTTTTTGTTAGTACTGCTATTGGTATAGTAATTCCAAAACTATGTTTTGTGTATTATAGGATAGAACAAATAGCAAGTGTATCAATGATGTTGGAAACAATTGTTTTCACAGAGGGAGAAGGGAGATAAACATATGGATGGGGAAAGTGGGAAAAAATCGTGTGGTGTTGAATCTGAATTAGGATTAAGTATATACTCATTATTATGTTTTTTTGATCTAGGTTTGTTCATGAAAAGAAGGTAGAAGAATGACAGTCCAGTAAAAATGAACATATTTTGGTTTCCCAATACCATTGTGCATAGAAAAAAACCCAGGACTTCCTGTTTCTAAGTCTGGGACTGGGAAGGTACAAGGTGGGCCTAGAGTACCTTAGTGTATAAGTATGGACATGGCCAAATCTACTGAGGATGTATCAGAAAGACACAGGAGCTGGTTTTTAAGGGGCTCCGGCTGACCAAATTTGGGACAATGTGAGCATTAAAAAGAAAAATGATGGTAATATAAAATGATAAATAAAAAAAGGAATCTATGAGCCCATGGTGATATTGTTAAATTAACAAGAGAGAACAGTCTTCTTTATAGTAGAAGGCTGTCTCAAAATGTAGAAGAAAGCATAGGCTTATGTGTACATATAGTAGTAATATTCATTGGGTGTCAGGCAGAAGGGAGAGAGGAGGAGGGGACGGGTATGTTCACACCTAATAGGTGCGGTGTGCATCATCTGGAGGGTGGACATGCTTGAAGCTCTGACTCGGGCAGGGCAAAGGTAATATATGTAACCTAAACATTTGTACCCCTGTAATATGCTGAAACAAAACAAAACAAAACAACCCAAAAAACTATTACATAAAAAAGACATATTTCCAAAGTACAATAAAATGTAATTTAATGGCCTTCCAGATTAAAGAAAAAAAAAAAGAAAAGATAGAATGAGAAAGTCACCCCTTTTTCAATATCCAATATAATAAATTCTACTGTGATCATCATCTTCAGTTTTGCCACTCAGTCTGGGTAGCATTAGATCTCTTGTTCCCACATCCTTGCAAATCTGTAGATAGTGCCATTATTCACATAGATACCCCCTTCTTTTCCAGATCAATTCTGTATTTTCTGAACTGAATTTAAGCACAAATTTGTCTAAGGACAAATAGTTGTGAAAATAATCATAATAAATGGCTCCAATAATTTTTAAATTGAAATTATTTTAAATACTGCATCACTTTAACATTGTTGACAGTGGTGATGCTAGCCCTTTAGGACTCTAGAAGTAATATTAATGTACATTTTCCTTGGGTGGTTTATGTATGTTTATGCCTGCTACTAGAGGGGTAAACCCAGGGCTTTCATGAGTTCTGCATGGGCAAACTGTTTAGCGATTCAACATACGCATGACGATAAAGATGATGAAATTGTCTCTACTCATGCCTTTGCCTCATAGAAAAATAATTAAACTAGCTAACTCATAAAGCTAATTTACCATGGAGATTCGAATAATGAATTTTCATGGCAATGGAGAATATCATCACCAAAGGTTTGAGTGTGCCAAATAGGATGTCTCTAAAATTATTTTCAATACATTTTTTTCAATACATTTTTAAAGAGACGTGCAATAAACTTGAAAGCTGTGCTTTTATAAAAATTTTAAGAAGGGTCCCTGCTAATGGCAGCTTGATTTATTCTCCTTTGTCAGCAGCCAAATTAAAGTTTCCCATTTAAGTTTGCCCATATGACCTTACAGAGAAACTGAGACTAAATAAAAGTCAAGTCAAAAGTATTTATTACATTATTACTACACTGATGAGCATACCATGAAGGATAAAACCCAGAGCACCAATAACATCATGGCAGCAAATGTCCATTACTTTCCTCTGATCAACCAGGCCTATGTTGCAGATGTTATTTTCCATTGTTTCTATTAGAACTAAAATTGAATACAGTGTAAGACCCATTATTTCATGGTTCCTTATTGCATTAATGTAGATAGAGGACAGGCTAAATCATGTTTCCCAGAGCATAATACATATAGAAAACAAGCTGGATATAACTCCATTAGCTTAGAATTGGATAGCAAATCAAATTCCTCCTATGTGATTTTTGAAGATACAATAAAACACTTTTCATATAAGCTTGCTGAAACTTTGATAGATATTTACTATAAAATCGAATATATTGTTAAAGAGCAACACAAAGTGCATGTAAAGTAACCAAACTGACCACTGGAGGGCATTGCGACTGCGCCGGAATGCGTTGGCAAGACCTTGTATCTGTCTCTAAAAACTCCCACATAGTTAGCAGCAAGCTCTGATAGGATGACGCCAATTCCTGTTCCTAATTATAAAGTGTTGAAGGAATATAATTTTTTTTTCAACATCCCGAAGTGACTTGGCATTACCATTCCAAAGGACTGAAGATGATTAAATTACGCCACCTTCTGTACTGTCAACAGTTCCCTGGAGCTTCTTGCTCCAACCATGTTTTTCTTCCTCCTTGCTATTGAGAGTTCGCTTCTCCTGCCTCCTATTTGGATTGCTCTTGCTCCGCAGGCCACTAACCTCTGGCCTGGTACCTTACCAGTATTTCATACATTACATATTATGACTGCCTGCATTTTAGTGCACCTTGTAATACATTCTCAAATCTTTTTTCAAAATTCTTTACACCTTTTATGAACTGAAATCCTATTTTCCCCGCTGCCTTCTAGCCTATTTTTCTATAAGGCCAAGAGAATAGGTCAGCATATTATTTGTCACCTGATACTACTTCCAGATTATTAGCCAACGGCACGTACTTAAACCACTTACTACTTCTACTTCTATTTAATTATCTATCAGGGATACCAACCTCCGTGGTGGGTGTCCATCTTTCTCCACTGCACTCTGCCGACATTTTTAGAGGCATCCACACTGATTTCAACATCCATTGATGACCCTCATCTTCTGCTCTTTGGCCCTCAAAATTCCTTTTTAAAAAATTCTAGTGATTTTTTTATAATTATAGTGTGGATTTCATCTGTGAGCATTGCTCTCTTTATATATACGTTCTGGAATTTCTCTTTCACTATGGCCTCTGTCTAATTTTTCCTATAAATCTGTTCATAATTTTCCCCTTTCTATATTCCTTCTAGATTGACACACATTTGCCCAACAACTGAGCCTGAACCCCGCAACATCTGTTGTAATGATACACAGTTTTCATAGAATGTCATATTCACTTAAATAAACACCACAAGCACTTGCTCACTGTAAACACCTTATGTCTGTCTCATTTTTCTTTCCTAAACATAAATGAAGAAAGTCTCAAATCATATTGACTAAGTTCATTAAAAATTCACTTCAGTGTCAACCAGATTCTCCTTAATGCTTACAAATTCTTCTAGTTATTTCTTCTGGACTTGCTATCAGCCTCCTTACGGTGGCCCTGTTCTTTCATTCTGCCTAACTTGTATTCTTCTTTTAAGCCTACCTCAGATACTAACTCCTCTCTGAATTATTTCCTGATCATTCCAACCACATGGGATCTTTCTTCTTTGAACCACACGTATGTTGTCTCTTAGGACAGAAACATTTACTTTCACTCCTCCTATTCCAACTGAGTGAAGGGGGGAATTTCCACCGTACTTCCTAAAAGCAGTACCATTCATCTGCCTGCTAGCAGAGAGGCTGCACGCTTCTCCGTCAGATAAGCAGTGGGCTTACCGGGGTACACTCTGCACTTGCAGGGGAGCATTGCTGCTTTGAATTGTAAGCTCCATTCAAAGAACTAAATTGGGACTATACATTTAAGCCCATAATGCAATTAACCTGCTCCAAAGAGCTATTCTTTTGATCTGCAGCAGCTTAATTCTTTGATTTACCTCTCGGATAGAGATGCTATTAATCAGTCCCCTAACATTCCAATAGTTTGTATACCTTTTCTGCTACATTATTTTATTCCCTGGGTGTTTCTCTTACTTGAGGGAAAACTCCTTTGTTGAGAGCAGGACCTTTTACTGATCTAAATTACATAAAGCAGCATCTTGACACGTGTTCGTTGAATTGAACTATGATGCCAACGTGAGAAAAGCATCTAGAACTTGAAACCCTGTGTTGTGATCACAGTATTTCCAAGAGAAAATGCTGCTACTTTAGACTTAGGAGAAGATGTCTTACTCTGGTAAATAAATAAATAAATAAGTAAATAAAGTAAAGTAAAATAGTTGCAGAATAATGAGAGAGTTCATGGAAGTTCCGTAACTAAAACTGTTTATAAATGGAGAACTACAATTCATTAGAATATTAAGTGGTATGAATGATATTTTTTAGCTCATAACTTTAATTCAGAGCATTATAAATCCCATCACATTAGATTGCCCCTGCATAACTAACCCCATTCTTTAGGAAAAAAATTCTAAGACAGAAGAAAGGAAAATTAATAAAATAATAAAAAATAATAATAGGAAAAAGCCCACAAAAAAGATCTAACTAATCTTTTCTAATTACCAAGGCCTGCTTTTAAAAAGACATTAAAGTTATCTTAACATCATCTTCCACATATTGTGTCTTCATATTTTTTCACGATGATTTTACTCTGTGTCTCAATAAATGTCTTACCACTTAAAAAATTGAAGCATTATAAAATGAAGTCTCAATACACCTAAAGTTAGGTTATCCAATGTATACATTTTATGTTTGAAATAAAATTTAAAATATTGGAAGTGTAAGCATCTAGTTTAAAGCTAGAACCATTTTACAAGCAGTAGTTGTAAAACTCCAATGAATTGAAACATTGTAAATTTAAAAATGTTTACATCTCTATTTAGAAATTTCTTAGGCACTGGATAATTCATTTTGAATTTTTGAGTTTTTATATTTTTTTCTATTTTACAGAAATCAATAAAAGATATAGATTTGCATGATATAGTAGTAAAAATCAAGATACTTTAAAAATAAGTGATCTAAGTCTAGAAATTCTAACAATAACTGGCATTTATTGGGCATTCATAATAAGCCAGATACTGTGTAAGTGCTTTCTCAACCTGCTATCATTTAATATTCTCATTAAAATAAGGAAGGAGACATTATTATTATCCCCATTTTGCAGATGAGGAAACTGAGGTTTGAAGAAATGAAGCAGTTTGCCCATGTCACAGGAATATAATAGCCAAGATCTAAGCCAAGATCTAAACCCAAATAGTCCAGCTCCAGGTTCCATAGTTCTAATTGCTCTTCTACCCTATTCCTTCTTTGGAAAATCATGCAATGGCTTTGGCAGACTAATTTTACTGAATGAATAACTGAATTCTGAAGGGAATATATAAAACATACTGAATGATATTAGTTTGAAAGACCTATTTTGTTTACGATAGTATGATTAATATGAAAGTCAAATGATTCTTCTTCTTCTATGGTTATTTAGAAGTAGTAAAAATCATCTTCCTTACAAATTGTTCTGGTCATGCTACTCTCCTTCTCAGAAACGTATATGGCAAATCCCAATGGTATCCTTTCAAATCTGCAGTTAGATTTGGTCACATAGGTCAAATCTACTTGCAGTTTTTGCAGGTGAATTTGAACCTTCATTGATTCCATCTTCTTCCCAGAAAAGGCTTTAGAATTCTGCTTGTCTCACTGTATCTAGCAAACCTTCTCTAAATCATTCTGCTCACCGATTTATATGATAATAAGCAGATAGCTAAATGAGATTGTATATATTTCTTTTTTTCCCTGCATGAGTTCTTATATGCTCTTTAGATTTTAGAACATTTTTCATACCATTTATAATTTATACTTCTGGAAGTCATGGATGTATATATTTGTAGGAGTCCTTCAGTGACTAGTACTACATTTGATACATTTTATAAAATTTGGTAAATACAGTTGACTGTTGCTTTACAACTACTCTTGTATGAGTTTTGGGAGCCACATACACACAAAAAAGAATGAGAATTATCTCAAAGTAATGAGGCGCTGACATTAATGGGTTAATATCTGTAAAAAGTTCTAAGGATGGCATTTTTTAGAAAGATATTTGCAAATGGAGAAAAATCACAGACTTCCTGCTGTCCCTTGATTCATCCATAATTTCACCAGGACTATCATTTAAAACTATCTACATTGTTGAAAACCCATTTAATTTCCCATTCACAAAAGCATTCAACTAGTGATTGCTGCAAACAGGGAAAATTGCTGCTCAAGTATTCAAGATGCCTTGAAAAGAATATTGAAAACTTTAAAGATGAGGAAACTAATGGTCCACAAAGATATGGGAAAGCTATTTAGAAACCTGACTGTTGATTATTATCACTGAGATCTAGTTAAATTAGAAAATGTTATCTGCTAATTAAGGCAAACCTATAAATAATTAGCCTCTCATCTCTTTTTATCTTATACACATTCAGTAAACAATAGCTGGTTATGACCTCAAAAATTACATCCTTGCTAACCTCAAACAATAATACCGAAGCTGAAATATTTCTGAGGACAAAGCGCTAGTTAGTTTAAAACGTTTATTTTAAGAAAAAGATTTCAGGAAATTGTATTATTTTCTAACCGTAACAAATTATGTCCCTTATCTTCCCGGAGACTCTATTAGAAAAGGTTAAAATATAAATTAAAATATAAAAAGATTTGTCTTTATTCTGTAAATATTAGTGATTCACCAGTAAGAATAAGTAATATTCTGCGGGAATGAGAAAGAATAGTTTAGTGCTGGGTGTCCCATCATGCCAGATCAAAATATCACTTGGTGGTTTTATTAAGAATAAACAGTACCGACTTACTAAGTAATCACTAACTTTTTTGAGTCCCAAGCTTTTGTTCAGCACAGTTTTGGTCACTTTTGTTCATTAAAACACTGAATCTTTCATTGTGGTTTTGATTTGAAAGTAATATTCTGAGATAAATTAAAAAAAAAGAATTTTACATACTAAGAGTTTGTACCAATATTGAAACCATGAAAGAGCTCCGTGATATATTAAGTGTAGGAAGCAAGAAACAAAACATTGCACATAGAATGCTAAGACTTACATGAAGGAAAAAGAATATATGTGTATATATGTTTGTTCATGTGTATAAAATATCTTTTGAATGATATGCCAAAAACCCAAAAACAAATTTAAAAAATAAAATTATTTCAAAATTAAAGCTTAGCAAAACCATTGAATCCTCACATGAACCTAATAAGTTAGGACTTTCCTTACAGATGAGGAAACTGAGGCTTGGTGAGGAAATTTGACAACAGTCGCTCAAATGAGGCTTTGACCAGATCTGGTTGACTCTCCTGGCTCCCTGTTTCTTCACATGTCTAAAGAAATTACCAGAAGATTAAGAAGTTAAGTATTCATGTGTGTTTGACCATAACATAATTTATTCTTAATTTTTAATGTTTTAATTACAATTTATTAGACTTTGGGGAAAGTATAGCTGCGACTATTTGGCCCCTGATATTTAGTATTTTAATTTTTTTTGTAAAAATAATTAAAGACCATTTTTTGCCTAGTAGGCTCAATGAGTTTCAATAATACATCCTTGTATAAGTCATTTGACATTCATTTTGTGCTTCTTCACATTATAAAATTTAATGTTTCTCAAGTATGCAAGCTTATGGAGGGACGGGAAAGAAACATATTCACACTTTTTTGTAGTATACATTTTAACTCCATTGCCATTACATACAAGCACACACAAACACACGTACTTTCCCACAAATCAGGGCATAGCACAATGTTTTCGATATAATTAATTCTCAATAAACATATATTAATGATACTAGGAACCAGATTTAACCATGAAAGTGGCTTATATTGCCAATTTTAGTTTTTATTTTCTTTACATTTTGCAGAGACACAAAGTATGCCCTACCTCTTCTTGAAACAGTAAGATTTTCAGGACTTTGTCTACCATTTCTCTGCTACTCTCCATAGGCATGCTGAGATGATTATATTATGACTACTCAACAGAAGAACTCATTTTAATTGCCAATTCTTTCTCAATAGATTTTTTACTTAATTGTATTTATTTTGTTGTAAATATTATTTTTTACCTATATTTAACAACTGATTACTCTGTTAACAATTTTGTATATTAATATTGTGCCTCATTGTTTATAAAGCACTTTGATTATAGATCTCATTTGGTTTGACGTGATTTACAAAACAGCACTGTGGTAGAAATCATTATCTGCATTTTACACATAAAAATGACATCCAGAGGAATCAAATTTAAATAATTTGCTCAGAAGAACACAGCTAACAAAACTAAGATTTTTCAAGCACCAAGTCAAGGATCCTTCCACTGTGCAAAGTCATCTCTAAAGCCTTCCCTAAAATCCAGCTAACATATACATTGCATCTGGAGTCTTCCATATACATTATCTCATTTGATCCTCACAAAACCCAGGGAGGTAGGTATTTTTAGACCTATTTTCATGTCAATTGCATTTCTAAAAATAGAAGAACATGTTATCACCCAGGGTTTAGGACTATTTATGATGCTATTGAACTATGACTAGGGCATCGATCATAAAAATAAAATTAAATAAAATTTTGGTCTCAAATAACCTAGATGGATGTTCAATTCCCCACTTTTCTCCCAATATATTTTTCTTTAGAAAATCACCTTTGTCTCCCAGATAGTGTCTCTAGTAAATACATTGATATACCATTTGGTCTTCCCTGCATAGAAGATGAAGTGACCATTATTAAAATCAGCTATTGAATTCTATTTTATGAATTGCATTAAATTTTTATATTCATGATTGATATATTCTCTTGCAATTATATGGTAGAACTGACCATATTTGAATTTTTAAAAAATTAATGACCAGCAGAACTTTTCACAGACTCTGACAGCTGGTATGTAGTTAAAAATTTCAAGTTGCTTTCTAAAAAATTATTTGTATAAAATGGTGTTGTAAAAAAACAGGTCTAATAACTCTTAAGTTCCAGATGGCGTACAAATGAAAATTTTTTTCTATAGGTACTGGTCCATATTTTGTATAATGAAATCTTGGAACTCCAAATTGATGAATCTGGCATAACATTCAATTTTGATTACTGTCTCAGGTTTGCCTTTCCATTTGAAAATAAAGGATAATGATTTCTTGTAAACAGTAACATTGTGTAAGAAGGCAGGCAATCAAAATGAAAAAAGGTAAAAAAAAGTTGATGAATTTCATGGGTGAACTTGTAGTAAGAAATTAGATTTTGGCTAGAAGCAGCAAAAAAAAAAAAACCAGTTTCCTATAATATTATTATTTAAAAGAAAATGTACTGTTGTGCTCATTCTACTGTATATATTTAATATATATCTTTATAAACAATGGAAAAAGTTGACAATTCAGCTCCCATTTAGTATTTATTCATTACTTCATAGAATAGGCTAGCAAAAGATTAAGCTGTGTTATAAAGACCAAAGCAAGCAGATTAATATTCACTTATTTAGGAATGGGAATCAGGTCTTCAAATAGCAAGTGCTTGATGATAAAAGCTCTTGAGTTATTATAAGGATGAATAATTGTTCCAAATTGCCATCTTCCATTGCAATCAAGATAAATTTCTTAGGCATCTGCTTGAAGGATAAATTTGCAGTGAAAAACATTTTAATAGAAGAGTTTTCACAGTAAACCATCAAATAAAATCAACAACCATATCGTCCTTAAAGAACATTAGAAATTTTGGAATATGTTTAGTGAACAAAACCTTTCCAATACTATTCTAAATCTGAGTTGGGATCATGCCCAGCTCACAAAAAAGCTTTTATCCTTGAAGAATTCTCTCAAGCTACAAATATGTAATAAATGAGGCTATTTAAATACCACACAAGCTATATAATTAATCAACAGAGATTTTTTTTTCTAACTGTTCAATTACAATTTTCAGCCATAAATGACATAGAAAAACAGAGTTAAACATCATTTCTAAAGATAAATGCAGCAAAAATGTCACCCAGAACAAGCTTCCCTTAAATGAGCTTGATGATATTTTTCTAAGAAAAATTACATTTCTAAACACAAATAGGACATCCTGAGCAAAAATTTTGAAAGTGATGAAAAATAAAGCTAAGAAAAATTACATTTCTAAACACAAATAGGACATCCTGGGCAAAAATTTTGAAAGTGATGAAAAATAAAGCCTCCTTGCTTTTCTCCCATTTCCACAAGGATCCCGGCACAAAATTCCCTCTTCTCTACCTCTTATCAAACATTGTGCCCAACTTCTTCCCAAAAACCTAATCATAGCCAAAAGGTCACCTCTCTAGATACTTGCCTTTTACTTTTTATATCATAGTCTTAAACTAAAGGGTAATAAATCTTCCTCACCAGAAATTTAGGTGTCCACCTGGGTTCTATCTACGTCACCATTTTCCTTTGTGTGTTTGCCATTTATTTATTAAATGTGAAAACTGGATAATTCTTTACAGATAATCCAGTTACATCCAAATGTAAAAACTAGATAATATCTTTAAAAGATATTTAAATCTAATCCACCCACTTTGCAAAGCAAAGAATGATCTCCAAATGCCTGTTACTGCATGTCCCCATCTCTTAAGAAACTAGTATTTTGACATATTAAAAATGGTTAGACATTAAATTTCCAAAGACAAAACAAAGGCTCAACGCAGATTTCAGCCACAGAGAAAAGTAATATCTAAGGATTGTGTTTCTGTGGATATACTCCAAAGCAGGTAAAGGTTAAAGAACCATTTCTTTCCCTTTATTGTTATCTCATTTATGGCAGTGAGCCTGATGTGGGTGACCCATCAGTGAACATTTATTCATACATACACACTTTTTAATCTACTGAGGCATCTGTACAATTTATCGTGCTATTCTGTGTAAAACAAATGGAAAAATGAGGACTGAGAGGACAGTCTAGTTTAGATGAATTAATAGTTGGTGGAACAATGAAAGGTTAAAAAAAACTTGCACAGTAAATTCGCTGTGAACACCTCAAGCTAAGTGATCCTCTGTGGTCGTGTCTTGGAACACCAGTAATTCATTGCTGATTGAAAGCACCAACATTTCTTAGTTATTTCCTTTAAAAAGTAAAACTAATTTGATGTTGTCCCCTATAATAACATCACGCTTACTCCATTTTACACTAGTGATTTTTTTTTTTTTAATGGGAAAGAAGCTGTAGAATTAGAAGTTCAGCGGGGATTGTGATTGTGGCATAGATATGTATGTCATCAGTTATCTGTGTCATGGTGGAAAAAGGTAGAAAATTCCACAGCAATGGCACAGCCCAGGTTTCTTTCTCATTCAGTATTTTACCAACTACTTATGGAAGAAATGAAGGTGTGTGTTGAGCTCTAAGGCACATACCTCACAAATTGCTAAAAACTGAAAAATGTTTGAATAATTCTACCCTTGATTTAAAATGGTTAAAAATTATAGATCTAGTAGTGGACTCTTGGGGAATTCCACTTTAGGGTGTGATTTATACCTGTCAAATAAGCCTTAGGCTTCCATAGAACACAAAGTGTGTTTTTTTTTTTTAGTGGGTGCTGCTGTCCAACTGGTAATTTATTTGACTGAATCAAAGGAAGGGCCAGATGACCTGCCTAGGAACAAGAACAATATTAGGTAAGAGCAGACAGAACATAGACAGAAGTGTTGGAAAATTGACCTTGACAACTACTGAATGTGTGAGGCTCTCAAGTTCTTTATGTCTTAGTTCCTTGGCTTGTATATAATAAGTCCTTCTTTATGCATTGCCGTTAAGGAAGATGGGAGATACATTACTTACGTGCATGTCACAGTGCTTGGCACATAGTGAACCCTTAGGAAGCAGGAGCTGCTATCACTGTGGATGCTGCAGCCCACATAGTTCCCTCAAAGAAAATCATGCGGAGTGCAAGGCCTCAATGAGTCAGATAAATTGACGTTCATGGGTTAGTTCTTTTAGATAAAGGAGCAGGAAGAGAATGTCCTTTAATTTATCATCAAAGGTTTATTTACAGTTGCCAGCAATGAATTTTGTAATCAAGATGAATACTGAAGAAGATTTAACAGCTAGAGTTCTGGATGATGGCAGAAGTAGCCAAACAGCTCAAATCACTTAAATCATACCCAATGTGCAGCAGTGTGTGCCTCAGGGGAGGGTGGCATTTCTCTGATTGCTTAGAAATAATGCAGATGATGCTGTTGTTATTTAAAGGATGCTGTGGGAAATAGTCCTTAAAGGATAATGTAATAATCTATGGATCAATTTTGATTCAGACCTTTCGAAATTGTGTACACCTTGGTGGGTAAGATTTCTCATGAACATTCACTCTATCTGTGAACGGTATATATAATGAATTGCAGGTCCTTATACTTGGAGCTGTGGAAAGAGAAAGATGAAGGAAAACTCTGACTGAGATCTGGAATAATGGGTCCAAATAAATAAAATAAAGTTTATTCAACTCTATCTGGACCACAAAATGTTTAACAGGGAAAATGTAAAGTCTCGCTTTTAAGAGTCTCATGCTCTACCGACTGAGCTAGCCGGGCATTCTAAGTCTTGCTTTTAATATCAAAACAAAATAGTTGCAACTCTACAGGCATTGGAGGTATTAAGATTTATCTTGGCAGTTAATGTGAAAATATAACTAAGTATTTTTACTGACTAAAACTCATTAAGTATCAATAAAATGTTGTAAATGCTAAAAAAAGAAAAACCTAATGCAGTACTAGGTTGCATTACCATACAGTACTCAGCACAAAGATGGTAGCAGCCCCACTGAATTCTAAAAGGCTCAGAGAGTAGCCAATTGTGTTTAGTTCTAGCTGTCGTATTTTAAGAGGAACATTGACAGAATGGACTCTGTGAAGGAGAGTAAAATTTGTAAATCATCAATACTCAAAGGAATTGGAAATATTAAATTTGGAGAATATAAGGCAGGGTGATATCTTCAATACTAATGTGGAAGCAAATGGTGGTGGTAAACTGGCATCACTTAATGTGCATTTTACTTATAGGCATTTTTATTTAGCTTGCATAGTGTTTAAAATAATGAATCACATTAAAGATATGAGGTTTCACCTCATGTTTTAAATTTGTATCTTCCCTCACAAAATCTGAAGATTTGGCAACATAGAACTTTGAGGGTTTGCTGCCTTTTCAGATGTGGCTTTACTCTCCCATTTTGCCATAATCCTGACCATTCCCTATTGTTCATAGCACTAAATTCAAGTATCTGTTGTTCTTATCATCATCTTACATTGTTATTTTCTTATGGCAGAGAAATAATTGTTTCTATGTTTCAGTCAAAAGTGGGAAAAATGAGAATAGAGTAAGAAGGTCACATGTTTTTAAGAAAACTCTTTTTTTGTAGAAGTGAAAAATACATCTTCATAGTTTAAAGAGGGGTGCCAATGTCAAAAGCATACAATTCCAGATGCCACTAGGGACAGATCCAGCTCAGGTTTCTCAGATACATTACTTACTTCATCCTCTGTAAACATTTGGGTTTGTTTGGTGTATGTGCTCTATAAAGAAGAGCAATGTATACAAATTACAGGAAGGTAGAATTTGTGTAGGCTAAGCACATGATAAAACATGAGAACTTTCAAGCAAGAGCCTTAGGTTCAAATCCCCACTCAGCCACTTACTAGTTGTGTAACCCTGGGAAAGTTACTGGACCTCAGATTTTTCTCATTTGCAAAATAGAAGTTTGAGTATCTATGATGCAGTTGTTTATAAGTATTATAAATATCAGATGTAAAATCTTCACACGTATTAGCATTCACTATAAAGTAGTTGTTTTAGTTTCTTATTAAGTAGTATTTAGTATAAGATAGAACTACAGACATGCATCACTTCAAGACAGGAATATATTCTGGGAAATGTGCTGTTAGGCTATTTTGTCATTGTGCAAACACCAGAATGTATTTACACAAATTTGCTATATGGTATTGCCTATTGCTACTAGACTACAAACCTAGTATGTTACTGTACTGAGTATGGTAGGTAATGGCAACACAATGGTAAATATTTTTGTATCTAAACATAGATAAAACTAGAAAAAGTACAATAAAAATATGGTATTATAATCTTATGGGACCACTGTCAAATGTGTGGTCTGTCACTGACCAAAAATGTCATTATGCTCCACATAACTGTATTTCTTCTGCCTAAATATAACTTACTGTAAGGTTATATGCTTGAATTGTTTTTGTTATTCTTTTGTATTTTTTCTGTTGACAATCTTTTATGCCACAGCATCAACTCTCACTATGAATAAGATAGAAGACTTTCAAATTTACATGTCTTGATTTAACCCATCTCCAGAAATACAGACCACACCTCAATTACTCTTGGGTCATTTTAACTGGATGTCTTAGCAGCATTTTCAACATAGTACATCTTGAAATGAAATTTTTACTCTTTTCCAACCAAACTGTTATGCTTCTTAACTTCCCCGTATCTCTCATTAGAACCATCTTTCTCCCACCCCCAAAGATCATCGGTTATCAAGACCTAGAAATGACATTGGCACAGTGTGTCTTGAATCCGTCTCCTTTCACTTATTTCTAATGATTTTTTCTAGATCAAGTCAATATAACCTCTTAGCCAGACTTTTTGTCATAGGTGGCTTCATTCAATTCCATGGTTTCATTGACCGTATCATCTGGATGCTTTCTAAATCAATATCTAAAGTCCTGTCTTCTTTCCTGACTGGGGCCAATATTCTAACTGCCTGATGGCAACCCCACATGTAAGTCCTACCTTTATTTCAGCCTCAGCATGTCCATAGACAAACTCATAATGTCACACCCCAACATTCCCTTTATTTTGGGCTTTTTCTCTTAAAGACATTACTTTGTCAGCCACTGTAGATATCACTGGTTATCCTTAAACCTTTCTCCCTCACTATCTGCATTCAGTAACACAACAAAGCCCAAGAGTTCTATTTGCTAAATATTATATATCCATTATAATTTCTTCCTTTCAATCACTACTACCATTTATTCTCAACATCTCCATTATGTTTCTATATAACAACACTCAATAAGTATTTTTGCAATTAATTTATGTTCTGACTTACTCAGTGACTGGGACCAGCCTGAGTTATTAGACCATATTTCATAGATTCTAAGATGCATTCACTACTATATTTTAACATTCTTGAATTTGAAATGTATCTCATGAAAAATGGTGTTTAATTGGAAACATTTTTCTTTCTTAGTGTTTCTTAAAATCATGTGCCTTACAATCGATGGTGCCTTAGATTTGATGAACATGCTAATGGTTTTCTGAATCTGGTAATCATCCCTTATTCGCAGGAGATACATTCCAAGTCCCCCATGGATGCTTGAAACTGTGGCTAGCACTAAACCCTACATATACTATGGTTTTTTTCTATACATACATACCTATGATAAAATTTAAATTTATAAATTAGGCACAGTAAGAAAGAATAATAATAAAATAGAACAATTCTATCAATGTACTGCAATAAATGTTATGTGAATGTGGAGTCTCTTTTTCTCTCTCAAAATACTGTAATATTTGTAGATGGCGGCTGACTGTAGGTAACTGAAACCAAGGAAAGCAAACCTCAAATAAGAGGGGACAAGTGTACTTTCCAAGCCACGATGTATACTGTTCCTTCTCTGTGTCTTCACTCCCCAGTACTTTCTTTGTTAGTACCTAGAATAAGTCTTAGAAATAAAAATGCTGAATATGATATATCTGTATAATCTCTAAGCCTACTTAATTTCCATGTTTTACTTTTTCTATTATTTGGATGAAATTCACTAGCCTGTACGTACGTCTATTGTTTACCTCTTCTCATCTGCTTGGAAATCTTCGCTATTTTTTGTAGCATAAAAATCCAAACACCTCAGCACAGTATAAAAGGCCTTTCCCTACCTGGTGCTAATGTAATTTCCCTGGCTTTCTGCATTTCTTTCACATGCTTTAAATGCCAGTTTTATAGACTATATCAAGGTTCCCTGAACAAACCGTCATGCCTCAGTACGTGCTATATGTTTTACCTTGAAAGAGTTTATTTTTAGACTAGAGTCAACCTATGTTTTAGTTTTATTCAGTTCTAACATCATCTCTTAAAAGTGTTTCCTGAATCTCCTGGAGAGTCACTCTCTGTTTTATGTGTTTTATAGTATGGTGGGTAGAAATGTGGACTCTGGAACCAGATTGCCTGAGTTGGAATCCCAGCTACAGCACCTACCAACTCAATAAATTAGTAAGTCACTTAACCTTTGTGCTTTATTTTCTCCATTAGTAAAATGGGGATAATAATAGCAACTATGTAAAAATGTAAATCATGTTTATGATTATACTTCAATCTCTTAGAAGAATTCCAGCTGCATAAGAAGGTTAAAGCTCTTAGTACAATGTCCCATAATTGTTTATCTTCCTAATTAAAAAGCAAGTCTTTCACTGACAGGGACACTGTCTTGTTCTGTTATTGTTATTGTTGTTGTTTTTTGCATTTTTAACCCCAAATCTAGTTCCTGACACTTGTTCAATACTCCACAAGTATTTACTAGATGAATGGTGTATCAAACCAACACTGAATAGAAGCACATATTTATCAAATATGGTCAAATAGGTAAATTATTTTGGTCAGGTTCTGCATACAGAGAGAGTTAAGCATGTTTAGGTTTCCTTTAAAGTGGGAGATTTTTTGTCACCTTCTGTTTCAAAAAGTCTTAAAATAGTGGCAGGACTGAGGTTGATTTTGAAATAGCTACTTCAATTTTTTCACCTTGTGTCAGTCTGTCTTTTGCAGGTTTTAATTGCCCAAAGAGCATAACCTGGTGTCATAACTCCAGCCAGCTGCACCAATGCAAAGGGTGAATGATAGTCATGCCTATAGAACATTGTGCTTTTAAAGGTCACTGCTAAAATGTTCCCTTGCAATAAATTGCAAGCAGTTCACTTTGTCTTGTGGAACAAGCTTGCCTGACAGTGGGAAGGATGGGGTCCTTAGCACAGTGGGGTGCAGAGGTGGAGGCAGGAGAAGGGATGGGTGACCTTCACTCTGACACCACCCTTCACTCCTCCTTCTTTTTTCTTCCTCTCCACCAATCTGTCTCTCTCTCACTATTGGCCTAAACCAATTCTGGAGGTAAAGCTTTGGATACTTCCTGCCTGTGTTGATGAGAGAAAAGGTGACCAGGAAGAGTTTGCTTGCAGCAATTGGTAGTAACGCTTGCCAAGTAGGATTCTTTTCTGAGTGAAGTTCCTGAGTACATTTAATCAGAACTTTAAGTTGTGTTAAATTTTGATTAAGTAATTAATTGAATTAAGGAAACTGCCTACCCTGCATTTTTCAGGCAGTTCTGGGTAAACACAGCCTCTGAAGGCAAATAACATCAAAGAATTAAACACACACACCAATAATTTACTGGTACAAGTAATCAGTGTATAAAGAGACCACCAGTGAGCTTCCCTGATGAAGATGAGGTCATATGTCTTCATGCACGGATCGTGGGCTAAGTTAGACAAACCTACCTGGATTAACTTCACAATTCTGTGTTTCATTCTGTGAAACCATACTGAGTCTTGGTTTTGTCATCTGTAAAAACAATAATAATAGTACTCACCTTGCCCAAGGTTGTTCTTTAGTATGACGTCCTGTATGTAACAACCTTGGCATATAGTACTTGACAGGCATATGATGGCCAAACATTAGAGCCAAATGGACTTTAGTATATAGATCCTCCAGGAAGACTGGTTAGAGACTGAGTACATGATTCAGTAATCTGCTCTGTGCCTGTCACAATGGCTGATTAGGTAACCAAATTATCCACTAAAGTTATGTAATTGTTTAAGAATCCTCATCTCATGTTGGTTGGTTAAAAGTATTCAAGTTCTACTCTGAAGATGGGGTGCACGAAAGGGGCCTGGAAGCAATAGAAGAATTCCTTTTGGCTTTTTTCCTTCTGAAATGCAGTCACCACGAAAAATTTGCCAGAAAAGAGTTTATTCCATTTTAACGCACATTTTAAAAGCGAAACTAGGTATTTCTAATTGTGATAAAGAGTGCATTAATGGAATCATAATTCTAATAGGCTGGCTTTTCTGATATATAATGTACATTTTAAGAATATTTTGTGTTATTTAGAGACAGCACTCTGTGAATCTAGGACACTACTAAATTACTCACGGATTTTAAACAAAATATGTACAGTTGATTTGATGCCTAGATGAAAAGAAAGTTTTACCCCATTTTAAAAGAATATAATTTCAGAAAAGATATTCAAGCATGTTTGGATTGCTAATGTCTCAGAGACAATGATTACAGCTGACTATGGATTTCTGTATTAAACAGTGGGATTCTAGGGAGGCCCTACTTTCAGACATCTGAATTTTTAATAAATAAGGATGAACGTCCCTTCTGATATTCAGAGACAAAGGCTATATAATCCCTCTTGACAGCCCATTCTAATATTGTATTATCTTTTCAATGAAATGGCTTTTCTTATGTCACATTATAATCTCTAGCTTTATTTTCACCTCTCTCATGTTTGTTTGGGCCTTCATGGCAATGAACATAGTTATTTAGTATGCCCTTTAGAAAGATATGTTTTAAACAGAGTAATCTCCTTTTTCCATTAACTTGATGTTGATATATTTTCAATTTCTAGACTTGGCTCATAAATTGAGCTAAATATTTATCTTTACTTTTTCTTGCTCATCAGATCCTAAGCTTAGGAGAGTGAAATGGTTGTGCCATGCCATATGGCTGTTTTATGTGGGAGTAGAGAGAATTCCCTGGCTCTTTTGTACATTAGTGGTAGATGTACTTAGTAGTGAGTACGTCTAAGTGGTGCGATGTGACTTCAGTAGCATGGACACGGCAATTCTCTCCCTACGCCTTGGGAGAGAATCATCACGTCGATTCCAAGGGCTCAAGTCCATATGCTTTTTCTTCTGAACTTACCTTCACACATTTCAGGTGAAACTATGAAGCAATGTGTTCTCAGTGGCCCTTTCTCTAGGAGTTTGAGTATCTCTCCCCACTGTCACTATGTGGTCCTCATTTAGATATCACATGTCCCAACACCAATATTTTCTAAATGCTTCATTCCACAGGGTTTTTCCTGTTTCCCGTCAAAGTGCACTATGCAAGTAATCATTGAATAAAATGTTTTGATCTTTCCCCCCATTATCTCTACCTGAAAGTGGTGTAAAGCATGAACTCTGAAGGAAGAGTGCTTCATAACCCAGCCCCCAAACATACAAGCTGTGCAACCTTGTCAGGGTATTTAACTTCTCTGTCCCTCGGATTCCTCATTTGTTAAATAAATAAAAAAAAGTATCTATAGCATGTATCTATACTATAGAGATGTTCTGAGGATTAAATAAATTCCTATTTGAAAAGTTCTCAGAACAATGTGGTAAGTACTCAGTTAACCAATATTTCAAGGTAACATTGCACTAAACTAATAGTTTAAATTAAATAGTTTTCTTGGTAATTTCTCCACTCTGAGCTCTTTAGTGACTCCTTAACATACCTCTGAATATTTTAACTCTGAGTTACAGCACGGAAATTTAATTACGAATCAGGTTAGTATTTACGTAAGTGCGTGAATCTCAGCCTAACTTCACACGGATGATTGGCAGAAGGTAGTTGAAGAGTCTATGATACAGTGAGGACATCAGCTTATAAAGTCAAGGGCTCAATTCTCAGATTTGCCAATTAAAATTTGCCTGATTTTTATAAGTTCTTTAATCTTTCTGAACATCAGTTTCCTTGACTATAAAATTGAGACAATATTATTAGCAAGAGTAATTTAGAGGTGCTACATCTTTTATATCCAACTGGTAAACATTCAACTTGACTTTATTGCTGAACCTCAAATGTCTAATTGAATACATGAGCAGACAGACCACAGAAAGAAAAACAGCACCATCATAATGACTCATTTTAAGTAAAGACCTATGAACCTTCATAATTTCCCAAGAAATTTTGATAATAACTGAATGATTTTTCATGTCAGAGAGATTATCATCTATGAAGTCTACTCAATAAAGTAAAAGCATTTGAAAATAACACCATTACAGTGAAAGAAGGATTATCACTGCTACACAGTTCGTTTCAACTTTGTCCTATGGCAGGATACTTGTATATAAAATGTGTTATCTCTTCTTTGCTTACATTTGTTTTTTTCCAGTAATAATTAGTGTGTTACTATTGTTCATCAATTGAGTTTTTAATCATAGTGGTATATCTTTTATAACACAGATTGCATTAGAGTAACCTATAAACCACTAAAATTGTAGCTCAATTTTTCTTTTAGATAGTGAAGCAGGACAGAGTTTACGAGCATGTTCAGGGGATCTTCCTTCCGCCTATACTTTTGATGAAAGTTATCTTGAGGTGTAAGTTTATTGTAAAATTTGAAACCAGGTGAATGGGGCTGATTGGCATCCTACTGATTATAGGGATCATAAGTATTATCAAATTTCGAGTTTTTATTTTCTTCAAAAAAACTGAGAAACCTGGAAAATTAAGTGATTTTACTAGCACCCAGTTCCCGGGCTGGCACCTAGCAATATCCCCCTCAACTTTTCCGAGTGTGGATTCTTCTTGCATTTAATGCTTTTTATTTTTGGTTGTTTTAGGGCTATTAATGAAAACTTGGGAAATAGATATTTGTAGTGTATTGTCCAGATTAATGTAGTTTACCTTTCAGACTGGAGGCTAGATGAAACCTAAGGTTTCTCCTAGGTCTAAGTTTCTCCTACTTGTTCTTTGTAAATTTTTCTTGCTTTTTATAAAGCACCACTAGTAAATTAATTTCCGTAGTTTGGGCCTAAAAGGAAAGCTCTGCTCTTAGCAAAACCTTCTGTGTAATACCCTTTCCACCTGTCCCTAGTCATCTGTTCCTCACACTCTATCCTTCAAATATTTACTACGCTTTCTTCTAAACTCTCAGCTTTCCAAACCATGTCCTCACTCTGAGCAGATAATTACTCTCTCATACAATAGAGATTCCTCTATAAAATTCCTCATAGAATAACTATGATAAATATTTAGATCATATGAGATCATATGAGGAATAGATGATTCCTCACGAAACACTCCTCATATAGTAGACATTTCCTCTCTCACGTAATGTATTTCCTCTTAGAAATAGAGACAAATAGGCAATGATCTCCTTGATAGTTGCACTTTTCATTTACTTCTAACTGCCCTGCAAAGCATAAAATGATTCTGACCTCATAAAGATTCCAACTTCCTTCCCTTCCGTGCCAATTCTACAGGTACGTCAGTCTGTATTTTATCCCCTTCTACTGCCAAATTCCTAGATCCAAAAACCCATCCAGAGTCCTGCATTTCTCTCTCTCCTGGTCAAATTCTATAACGCATCTATACCATCACTTAGAATTTCCTTCTTAACTCATTCGAGTTTGGCTTCTGCATCCTCCCCCTATATCATAACATTCTTCTCTCATAGGTCGTCTAGGTCTTATTGTACAAATTTCCAAAATTTATTTTACTTTCTCTCCTTTTAGTATCTGACATAGTTGAACTCTCTCCTTCCAGAACATTTCTCCTCTCATTTCTCCTGCTATGTCACTCTCTACTGTTCTAGCTTTATGCCTACTCTTCCTCAGTCTTCTATAAAACTTCTCTTCCTGAATACACAGTTTTCTTTCTTCAGCCCTTTTACTGTCAATATAGTTGTGGGATGCTTAAACATTCAACTTTACTGATAAGCCCCAAATTCCTCTCTCCTGGACTCCATGTCATTTTCTCCCTTCTCTCAGCAGCACATCTCCCATATTTTTTTTGTACAAATGATAATATTAAATATCTCTCCTTCTGCCTGCTGCCAACCAGAGACCTGGGAGTCTTCTGGGATTTCATTTTCCTTCACCACAGATATGCAATCAGAATGCTACTGTATCCTAAATATCTCCTAAATCATCAGCTCTTTCTGTTCTCATACTTTAGGTCCAGCTCATTATCTCTGAACTGCATTACTGCCCATACCTGGTGGACTTTCCACCAGTCTTGTTGCTATTCAAGGGATGTTGCCATTAAAGGGATGTTTATAAAATGTCTACCAAACCCCATAATTCTTCTGATTAAAAATCATGAAAGGGTGACTTTCTTCAGTAGCAATTTCAAGCTTACTAGCTTGATGTATGATGCCCTTCAATGATGTGGCTCCCACTTAACTCTCTAGGTCAGGGAGCACATACAAATCTGAAATTACAAATTCAAATGACAAGAACTATAGCATTTCTTTATTTTCTGAAATTATCTAAAAACTAACTCCAAGCTCCCATCCTTCCTGGCAGGTGGGACTGTTAACTCTTAGTAAATATGGGACCTTATCATCTCAAGGTTATTCCAAAGTCTCAGGAATTTACAGAATGCCAAGGAATAATAGAAGTTCCTCTGGTCACAATTCATCTGCTGACTCTAGTCACCCCTAAGATGCCCAATTTTTCAGCCAACATGGTTTCTTCAATGCGTTCCTCATCCCATGACTCTCTGTTCTTCGTTCCAAGCTTGGGGCACAGGACTCTGGTGAAGCTATTAATAGCAGCCTCTGGGGCTGTGGCACAGTCACTACCATCCTCCTAGGGTACTGACAAACTCGATTCCCTGACCTATCGCAAGGAGTCTCTCTTCCTATTTCTCCTTGTGCTCAAAAGCGTGCTTCCCTTTAGATTCCTTTTCCTTGCCATTTAGCATATCTCTTCAATGTGTTTAAATTCTTATCAAGAACAGTAAGTGCCATTGACTTCTTGCTGTTTCTCCTTTCTTCCCTTGAAAGAAAATCCCCTTAGGCAAGGAATGGTTTTTCTTGTTTGAAATGAAGGATATGGTTAAGATCAAAATGCAAAATAATATCTCAACAAATATTATGCAACACTACTGTTTCGCAGCTTCTATGAATGCTGTAGTCATTCCAGATTCCTTGCAGTTGATTGTTCTTGCTCTGTACTCTTGCTCATCTCTGTACCTTTGCATGAGTTTCACCTTGTCTTCTGTGCCCTCCCTTACCATATTCATCTGGACTTTCCTTTATGACTTAATTCAGTTCATTTAAAAATATATATCTGAAATATACAATACATTGTTATTAACTATAGTCACCATCCTGTGCAATAGATCTCAAAAACGTATTCCTTGTAACTGAAACTTTCTACCCCTGACCCAAATCTCCTCAACTCCCCACCACTCTCCGATAGCTTTTGGCAACCACCATGCTACTTCCTACTTCTATGAGTTCAACTTCTTTAGATTCCACATATAAGTGAGATCATGCAATATTTATCTCTCTGTGCCAGGCTTATTTCACTTAGAATAACATCTTCTAGCTTCACCTATGTTTTTGCACATGATAGAATTTCTTTTTTTATGGCTGAATAGTATTCTGTTGTGTGTGTGTATATGTATATGTACATATATATATATATATATCACATTATCTTTATCCATTCATCTATTGGTGATTATAGTTAATAATATTGTCATATATTTCAAAATTAAAAGAGTAGACTTTAAGTGCTCTAACCATGAAAACATAAACATATGAGGTGATGGATATATTAATAGCTGGATTTTATTATTCTACAGTGTATACAATTATCAAAACATCTCATTGTACCCTATAAATACATAAATTATCAATTGAAAATAAAAATTAAAACAATTGTCTGATTTGAGTTATAACAGAATATCCTTTCATACTTTTCATTCGTTCATTCATTCATTCATTCAATAGGTATGTAGGTCAGGAATGATGCTAGGCACTGAAGACACCATGGTGAGTAGGAGAGAAGGTACAGGCTCTCACGGAGTTTACAGTCTTTCATGAAGACAGACTTTTTATCTATTTTTCTCTTCTTTATTTTTGTATTTACATCTCTGCAGCCCAAGATGAAGACAGACTTGATAAAGGTAATTGTCATATAGAATGTAGAATATTTTAAAAGGGAAAGTTCAATGTGCTAAGACAGTATGTTATAAGGTGATAACCTAGTTTGGCAGTCCCAGAGGCAGTGATGTTTAAACACCTCCCTTATAGCACTCACCATACTATTTTTTAATTTGTCACTTATCAATCTTTTCTGTTAGACTATGCATTTTTCAAGGGCAAGGTCAAGGGTTTTCATTGCTTTCAGATTAAAACAAATGTATGTTGCAATGATCTAAGAAAAAGGCTATTTAGAAAATTATTTTATGCCACCAAATATTATTAAAAATAATTTAGAGAAATTACCATTAGGATCATAAAAGGGTCAAATGGTTCATTTTACTTATAGAAATTATTTGCAGATTAATAAATCTTAGAAAGGAACTACTTCACCCATAGTTGACTTAAAATTCTTGATCTTGATCCCAAACCCCACATTCCAGTCATTTCATTTGAAATTTTACACTACCATATTTTCAAATAGCAATAAAACCAACATTCACCAAAAGATATAAAGCAAACAGATACATTCTTCTTTCATAATAACATCTTTTTAGGTTAGAAGGGGTCTATAATTCAAAAGGTCAAATAGAAAATGTTAATGAAAACAGAATGTAGTCAAGTCAAATACAATAAGAAAATAAATCTAGATTTTGCTTTAGGCATTGCAAATCTGATTTAAATAGCCCTCTCAAAAGAATAAAGGTGCTATTTACTGAAATGTAAAGTAATGTTCTCATACTCATTTGTCAATAAATTCTTCTTTTTACCATCATGGTGTAACATTCTCTTAAAGATAATAACCTAAATAATTTTATATACAAGAATTAATTTAAATGATTATTGGAAGCTAATTTAAAAACCTGGATTTAACAATATAGGTCAAAAAACCTTATGAAATGACTAATTACCAGTACTTAATAAAGAAAGCCAATGGGTAATTTCAAATTTTAATGTTTTAGAATCAAATTACAGGCATTTTAATAGTGATTGAACAAGTCTATGATCATTATTGTTTCAAAGCTGTAGGAATTAATTTAGTTTTTGCAAATACAGATCTAGCACCACATGTCTTTGGAAACTCTACTGGCTCATTTATAATAGCCAAAGATCTGTCTTCACAGTATAGTGTTTATTTGTGCTTTAAAGTATGCATTACTATTCATAGCATGATTCTTGGACCCATGATATTCTCAATGACATACCACCAAAACCATGAGAATACTCTTTATTTTTGTGAAATTGTGCCATCTTTGTATTAGCTATCATGAAGTGCGTACCTAATAACTGATCATTAGGTGAAAAGGTCAAGAATGGTTCAGGAAGGACTTTCTCCTGAAATTAAAAGTGCCAATTTGAAAATCAAATATCAGTTTAACAGTGGAATTAATTACATGCAATTTTATGAGGAAAAAAAAAGATCATCTCTGAAAAGTATTTCCATTGTCTGTCCCAAATTGATTACTTCTACCTCATGGTCTCCAAGGTTTCATAAGGTTTTAACAGGAGACTGGAAGGAGTTTGCTGCCCACTCATGATGATGCTTCAAAAAAAACGTTCTTCAGAATGGATCAAAGGCTGTAATTTCCATGCCATTTCTGTCCAATTTTCTTTTCTCCTAATGTTTTCATTTTTTGAAATGGCTATGATTGCAATCCAATTTTGCCCACACAGCACTGCATGCCTAAATGAACCATTTATCACAAACTTTTTGTCCTTCTGATGCTTAGGATTTTATTTGCTCAGAAATCTTTTTTTTTTCATTAATGTTTACAACTCAAGCTGCATTACAATTACCTTCAGTAATTACTACCTGTTGTGGATTACATTATTCTCTTCTCTGGATGTGGCATCAAAAGTTCCTATTTCAAATCAATTATATGTTAGTGCTGGAATTCATTGCTATTTCACAGAATATGAATCCTCTTATATATCCTTGAAAAATTTTAAGTTTGACCCTCAGCCAGACTTATAAAAATACTAAAACTTTAAAATATCAAAGGATTGATATTTTGTATTTTTCCCTATAGATAATGCCATAGGCTTTCATAAACTCTTAAGCCATTAATTGTTTCTTTGTATCAGATGACATATTTTGAATCCTTGTGATGGGACTGTTGAAGTTAATTCTTAGCTACTAGTATATGGCATTGAATAATTTAATTTAAGAAACGTAGTTCTTGACAAAGTTTTGAATTTAAGGTCTGCAATATAGTTTAACCTCACAAAGCCTACATAAAATTGTCCAGATCTATGTTATAATCATTGCAATGAGCATTATAACACTCTTTCCCCCAGTTTCAAAATCCACAAAGGTATTAAAAAAATTCAGTGTAAGTCTGGAACAAAACTAGGCTGTAAACCTTTGAGTAAATACACCTACGTTCCTTTCTCAGTCTTTTAATTTTCATGGAAATCTGCAATTGGGGAACACTAAAAGTATAAGACATTTGTTAAAGGCCTCTGTTTTCTTTTCACATACTTAGGGACTAAAAAAGATAATAGCTAATAATAAATAGGATATTACCTGAAAGGTAGAGGAAGTGAGCAAATATTATATAAAAAGGTGATGACTGCAAAGATTTGGTTTATAAACAATATTTAAATTCTGGAGATTTATTTATTTTTTAAAGTAGATATATGCTGTTTAGCCTTTCTATCTCATTTACCTTGTAGACACATTTTACATTTTTTTTTTTTTAAACCCAGGTCAGATCTAAAATCCTGCAGAAGACATTCTCTGATGAATTTCAACAGACTGATCATTTTTCCACTGCATCACTTCCTGAGACAATTTTAAAGTTTATTATTTTCCAGAATTGCTGAAGTATAGACAATTTTTTTATCATTAATGTCTCCTTGCTGGCTTTTGAGATAAGTTTTTGGAGTATATTAATTAGCATTTCAAACCCTTAAAGCATTGTCTTTTCAGACTAGCAGTTTGGTTTATGGCCTCTGTGCCATGCTGTCCTGGTGTTAAGGGCTCCGGAGTCAGAGCATCAGGGCTCGGTTTGAATTCTGGGACTTTCACAATCATCTATGTGGTCCTCTGAAAAGTACTGAACTTACTTAAAACTCATATTTCTCTTTTATAAGGTGAAAGATTATAAAATATAGTATAAGGAAAGAGCCTGACATAGAGTTGACAATCTATATGTTTCCAGCCCTTTTAATGGACTGTTTCTTATGAAAATGTTGATTTACATTGTCTTGTGACTTGCAGTGCACTTCAAAGTGTGCAAGTGAGGATGGAGTAGTGTGTTGGCTGAGAGCGTGCAAAGGTGCTGCCTGTCTGAGGGAACATGTGTCGGGCTGAGAGGGTGGTTAGGGTATATGGCTGTATATACCCTCATGATTAAAATCGCCTTGAAGTCTGAAGTGGTTCTTGTTTTTTTATTATGCTTGTTAACTTTTTACTTTTTGGTTATTTTTCATTTCCTTCTCCTCCATAGGACTTAAAACACCATACATATAAACAGAGGTACTGTAGATAGCAAAATTGTTTAAAGCTTGGCCTCTGGGGTCCAGCTATTTAGATTTAAATCATTGGGCGTTTTACATTGAGGAAATTCCTCAAACCATTTTTCTTCTATTTGTACATTTGCAAAACAAGGATGTTGATAATGGTGCCAATCTCATTGAGTTACTGCCATGAGGAGGAAATTTTAATACATTTAAAAAATTAAGAATGGTAATGATGTTTTGCATATTGTAAGCACAGACACGTTAGCTGTTACTAATTATTGCATAGCTTGTATTTATTATGGCTAAATAGTTCTTGCTATACGCAAAATGATTTCGTTTAAAAGCATAAAAAGAATTACATAAAAATAAACCTTAATTTAAATATTTTTGATGAATTATAGAAATTATGATGTTTAAAATTCATGTCCAGCAAAATAAAGTTCATTAATTCATTTTTTGAAAAAATGCTAACATTCTAAATAAAGGTGGGAAGGGGAGGAGGGGATGGGTATATTCATACCTAACGGGTGCGGTACTCACTGTCTGGGGGATGGGCACACTTGCAGCTCTGACTTGGCAGGGGGGGCAAAGGCAATACATGTAACCTAAACATTTGTACCCCATAATATTCTGAAATAAAATATATATATATAAATAAAAATATATATTTAACGAAGATGATTCAAAGCTATGTAGATTTAGAAAATTGGATAATGTATTATTAGGCATGTACGGTACGCATTCCAGAATACTAAGTGGATTTGTTACCATTTAAAGCATTTGAGGGAAAACTAGAAATGAGCAGATAAGGTCTTGATATTTTTTAGAGCAGAGATTATTCTGTAGAGTCTGAAATCAATGATTAGTAAATTGATGAAATAAATATTGAGAAAAGAAATTCCAAAAATACAGAGTGTGGAAAGGCCATCAGTGACTTGGGTATTGCATTGGAAAATATGTAGAAAGATTCTGGTTGTTTTTAGTGTTGAACTTACTAAATACAACATAGATATTATCAATAAAACAAACATATACAATAAGTCACATAGTAAACATGTATATGTTTATTCTTATAATTGAAATTTTCTTATTTAATAAAGAAATCTCCTTCCAAACTTAAAATGTGAGGAATTATATCATCCAGTTTTTTCACCTCTGGATACCAACAGCTGCAATGATGTTTAACCAAAATGACTGATACTTGAGTTAGTTTACATGTTTTTTTTGTTATTATTATAAAAATGATCTTTTACTTTCTACTAATTCCAAGCCCACATTTTTTCTTCTTAAGGTACAATTTAGTTCACTCCAGCAGCTTCTGTTTCCCTACTGTGCACTTCTCCATTAGGAGAACGGAGTCACAATGGTGAGAAATGACTCAGCAGGAAGCCCAGTAAATTGTGTCCAACCAGTATCTTTGTTAAGGGCGGCATGGGAAATATCACTAGTGATTCTTTACATGTAGATGAACGAAGGTCAGTTTGTTGCTTATTCCTAGGTAATTAATCACTATACAAGGAATACTGAATATTTTACTAAAAAATGAAGCTGTGCATAGATGAATTCATCAATTGCTTAGACTAATGAATGTTTTATCACAATAAAATTATATTCATCCATTCATTTCTTCCTTTGGTCAGTAAGTATTTTTTTTTTTTTTTTGAGACAGAGTCTCACTCTGTTTCCTGAGCTAGAGTGCCGTGGTGTCAGCCTAGCTCACAGCAACCTCAAACTCCTGGGCTCAAGCAATCCTCCTGCCTCAGCCTTCAGAGTAGCTGGGACTACAGGCATGTGCCGCCATGCCTGGCTAATTTTTTCTACATATTTTTAGTTGTCCAATTAATTTCTTTCTATTTTTAGCAGAGACAGGGTCTCGCTCTTGCTCAGGCTGGACTCGAACTCCTGAGCTCAAACGATCCGCCTGCCTCGGCCTCCCAGAGTGCTAGGATTACAGGCGTGAGCCACTGCCCCCGGCCGATCAATAAGTATTTATTACATAACTATTAAATGCCAAATACCTGTGCTAGATATATAGCAGTGAGTAGAAACAGAGATACCATAGTGAACAAGATAGATTTTGCTATTCCCTTCATGGAGCCTACAATTCAGCTGAAGACTCAGACATTAAACAAATACGTAATTGCATAATTACCTTTGTAATAAATTATATGAAGAATACAAGGTCTTATCAGAGTATAAACAGGGATATAATCCACCCAAAGTGATTTATAATTGTATCCATTAAGTAGGCTTATTTAAAAGTCTAAAATATTCATCTGGAAGTTGACATGGGAAGTTTGCTAAAAAAATATGAAATTGATGCTGAAGTTCAATATCACGGCACATCCAAGAGTGCTTGTGATAAATGGCTTTAAGAAAATAAGAAACAGAATAAGAAAAAAAGAGGTCATTGAGAGGAAAAATAAATAGTAATAAAAGAGTAATCTGTATGTACAGCTTACAGAAATGCTTTAGCTATACCTGATGGTGACTTCACGGTAGTTTTATGGCTTGTAATTTTGTAGCTAATTTTTATATAGCAACCTAAAAGTTGAGTTTAATTGAATCTTACTTTTTAATGATCTCACAGAGTGTTTGACTTAAAAAGTTTTTCTAAAACTCTAAAATTGTTTTCTAATTTAATAAAGTTTACAAGTTTACTTTCAAGTTTCAAGACAGTTATTGCTTTTATTTCAACTTGCTATGTAAAAAGAGAATTCAATTTAACAAGCATTTATTGAGCAACTGTTACGTGCAAACCCTTTGCTATGTGATCTTAAGCACAAAATAGATTACATGGCATGGTTTCTATTCCAAAGGAACTCTGACATAATGTGTAATGTGTGTACACATTTATGTCTTAGAATTGTGTAAACATCTATGAGGATCTAAAACGGTTTAAATAAAATTGAGAATTATGGGGGAAAAAAGATAATCTGAGTTACTACTTTATTTGAAGAGTGTATTCTTTTCAATGTAAAGAAAATAAAAACATTTTCACTTAAAAAAATTGAGAATTATGGAAAATAATTAAAATAAGGAAGTACCAACACAATGAAAGGAATAAGGTCCAATTGTCTTTGGAGGCAATCTAATGAAATGTAGGAATTAAAAAAACCTTACATTAATGAGCAGTTAGAGTTATAAAATTATATTATAATAAGATGTAAATAAGAACTGGTACTTTGATCAAAGGAAAAAAATAAATGAGAGAAAAGTTTTAGGAAATCATGAGGTTTTTTAAAAAAATGACTAGACTAGCCATACAACAAATGGAAGCCTGAGAGGTGGAATTATAAATCTTGGGAATGCTGGAAATAACAGAATGGAATGAATGAAAATGTACAATTTGGCCTGAGTATCAGGAAAGGTTGACAGTGACATTTGTTAATTATTATATAGTTTTTAAAAGAAATAGGTCATCACTTGGGACATTAGAAAAAAAGAGTGGACAACATCCCAGAGGGTAGACGGCAGATGAGCAGAATCTATGACTTGTTAGGCTTTTTTTACTTCTGGTTTCTATGACCTATGATTTCTCTACATTGCACTACTTGAATTATGGTGAACAAATTCTCTCATTGCCTCTTAAAGCAGCATTTTGTTAATAATATATTTGTTGTCCTACAGGCATATCCCTTTTATCAAGTGTGAAAAACACCAACCTGGAACTTGAATTAATTTTAGATTTCAAAGTAAAAGATCCGTGAATGATAGTCACAAAGAGAAGTGAATTGTAAAACAAACCCAAGTAAAACTGATCACAATTAGGGATATTAGTCCAATTTCCTTCTTAACCAGTTCTGCAGGTAATATAATAGTAAAAGCTATCATCTATTCAAGAGTTATTATTAGTATATTCCAGAAACTGTGCCTATAATGCACCTTTATATACATTATCTGGTTTTATACTTATAAATATTCTAATACTATGGAGTAAAGTTATGTCCTTTATTTTCTATATATGAAAACTGAGGCTTATAGAGTTGCTAATACCAAAGTGCTTGTTCTTTCTGTGATGCCCGTAGGAAGAGCAAATTGGCCCAGGCAAGGTCAGACTCTGATACTCTTGGTTATCAAGGATAGCAAGCTGTGGAACTGATGAAGAACACTAACACGATGCAAAATTTAGAAAGTGCCTTCAGGCTACAGCTAAACAGTATGAAACAGTGTTTTGACTTTGGTGGTGCAGATGGATACAACGGTATTTCTCCCCTGGAAAGGTAAAAAAGAATTATTGGTAGTTTAAATAAAAGCTTATTAGAAGCTTATCCCACAGCTAATTGCTTGGGAAACAAGATTCTCTTAAACCAAATGAGCCAGGTGAAGAGGTTTGAGAGGTATTCCGGTCTTCCTAGTGGTGGACCAACAGTTGCAATGACAGACCCAGAAGAAGGGTCTTGTTGCGAGGATCACTTCCTGGTGGTGCTGTCCAGCTCAGTCGTTTGTAAAAGGGAACTGTACATCCTGGGCCATGTTTGCCTGGGCTCTAGGTACTCTTGGAAAAGGTCTTCACACAGAAAGTCAGAAGACTCTTTCCCTTATCCCAATGTGGGCTGAGAAGACTGCCAAATTATCAGGAGGAATTGTCTCACTGAAGAATGCTAGGGAAGGGATTCAATTTGTGTCCTAGGACTGATACCTCTGCTCCATATATACAAAAAGCAGTACCTTGTATATATTGTTGGATGCATAATCCTTGTTAACAGGTCTTATTGACTCTGCTTTTCCTGTGTGCTTTTGGGATTCAGGAGAAATAATCTTGGTGCTCTGCTTATATTATGTAGTTGCAGTATAGATGGCACACTTTACTGATAGAAATTGAAAAGTAATTTGATTTATTGTAAAATAAATGAGCTAATTTTGGAGGAAATGACAGGTCAAGGAGGTGATGATAGATGCACCATCAACAGAAGCCTGTTGCAGTCAAGTGTGGTGTGTCTTTCCCAGTCTCTCTCTAAAACTCCGCACTTCGGTATTTCAGGAAATCCACAAGCATTGCACAAACCCACAATCACAGCACAGGAATGCTTCTCCCAGTTTGTTTTCTGGCAATATGTTAACACTTTAAATCCTGGATTCAGACTTCTATCTTTTGGTTTTAGAGAGATCTATAACCTGAGCTAGCATATTCTTTGAATTGCAAACCATGGGCCAATAATCGATATCTGTGTAATATAGCTTTATTAACACTTCTTTTAAGGGGGAAGGTAGAAGAGCATTTCTCAAAGTGGCTTAAGCTGAACTCTTCAGTTTGACCAGAGAATGTGATTTTTTAATCAAAAAGTAGAAAAAGAATGTTTTAAGGAATTTGAGGATGGCTACTAGTTCTTATTTTGTGTTTTCAAAATAATACTCAAGATAAAACAACCGGTTTGCGGACGAAGCATGATTTAAATCGGCAGCAGTGTCAATGTTTTCTTTGATTTTCTTATTCGGTTATGGCGGCCCATCAGGACTGAGCACCCACCACTGCTGTGACTCAATGTTCCCTATAAAAATGACAGTCGAGCTCAGAGTATTAAAGCTTTTTTTCTTCTATGCCAAAGAAATACAAAACTTCAGTGTAACAAAGTGGGCGAGGATGTAAACTCCTGAAAGCTACCAGTGAGCAAATTTACACGTGCTTGCCTAAAAGAGGGCTTAATACTTGTACTACTCACACAAAAATACTGCAAGAGGAAAAAGTATATGATTTTAAAGATATTTTAATTAAATTACTTTCTGGGTTACGTGTTATGTATATGTAAGTGGTGTTTACTAGTAACCTTGTTCCTATGGTAACAATTGCTCCTAGCAACATGAAAAGATTTTGACAGGATCTGCTCTTAAGAACTCATTTTTGGAGTATTATCAGAGAAAACTGTATATGACTCAATATACCTAATAATCCATCTTATTTTAAATGTAAGATTCTCAGAATCATAGACCTGCAAGGTTACTTGAAGACGATTTAGGATTTGAAGTTTTGTTAACATGTCTGCTTCTCACTTGTCCGAGGACAGCTTGTGCTTGACCCTCTGCCTTAAATGCACTGGAGATGTAGGCAGATATTTCTACTATGCCTATTTCAGTTTTCTGTAAACAAAAGTTATATTCCTCCAAGCATTTTGTAGCTGACACCAATCCCATAAATAAACTATTCTCTGTTTCAGAACACGGGAGGACTCACACACAGGCGTATTCAACAATAAGTGATAGAAGTCTGAAAAGAATTCTGGTTCTCAAGTGGTTAAAAGCAGTGACAGCCATTTTATTCTGCTACTCAAAAGACAAATGAAAATTCCTATGAAATTGCGATATGCTTAGTTCCTTATTTCTCCTCATTTTACTAATGTTTGCATTTGATTGATTAAATTTTTCTCCACCTGTAAGCATTTTGCCAAATGGAAATATTTCAGTCCATCTATCTCAGTAAGGGACTGTTTTTCCTGGCATGTGAGATTAATAGAGTCATATTGCTAAGTCTCTTATGGTTGGTCCACATGAAGGTTGATTTGTTTTTCTTTATTTTTTTTTCTGGCCACATTTTCAGTTTACTTACCCCAACTAGCCCTGTATTCATTTCTATCTTTAGTCTCTTCCAGAGAAGTGAATACAGTAAGTCCCATCTCCTCAAAGATGAATAATGTAAATCTTTAGACTGTGGCAGAGAAGTCATAGCTTAACTTCTCAATAATTTCTCAGCAGTAACTTTAGAGTATTATTAGTGAAGGTGAGATGCTTACCTGGCACCATGGGGCCCCCCGGCTTTGGAATTCTGTGCAGGTATGCTGTAACGTGAGTGAGTTATGTGTCCCAAGTGTAACGCTGGCCTGCACTGTCTCTGTGTTAATCACTCAACAATGATCCTGATATTTCCTGAGGAGCTTTCCTGAGACAGCAAAGTAGGTACTGCCACACAGCATCATTGAGTGGTGCTGGAACCCATTTCTTCTCTGGGTTTTAGCAATTCTGCTCACACCTCATACAAGACAGTTACTTAAGCACATTCAAGGGCATTCCCTGAGAAACAATATGCTAATTCTGCATCTCAAACTGCCGCTAGTTAAACTGGGTCCTGATGCACTCCAGCAGCACCCTGAAGAAAGAAACCCAAGTCAGTGACATATGCTGTTTAACCTAATGAATTATGCATCCTAACGCAACATGGTCTTACGGCCCCATGATGCTCCTTAGGAAATATGGGCTCCGTGAGACACAAAAAATTATGAGAACATTAGAAGCAACGAATATCATACCCTGGGCCCAACTTATTTATGACAAGTAACATACTTCTGAATAGCAGTTTACATTTGTTTTTTTTAGTAGATAATATCTGGTCTTCCATATGCAAATGATCATTACTAATCTAGATAATTTTCAATCTTTGCCCCAATTATTCAACAATATCTTTTTATCATTGACAAAGGCTAGAACAACATTAGTTTTAGTTGTTTGGACTATGAAATGCAAAATAATTTAACTAGAATATATTTCTCATGTTTTTCAAATGTGTTACCTTATATAATCACAATAATATATGTGAAATGAAAACAAAATAAATAGCTTATTTAGTTAAACCATCCATTCTAGCAGGTCTTGTATATGTAATATATCATATGCCTAAGTAATAAACTTAAGAAATAGCAAAGATACAAGTATACATTATTTATAGATTTCCAAAGCAGTACAATTTTGAAGAAATAAGGAATCCACAGAGTGTCACAAGATGTTGTAATATAAAATTCCTTAGGCCTAAGTTAGGAATGAGATGAAACATAAACACTAGATTAATGTACCAATGTATGGACTGAATTTGATCAGATAAAGCTGGTAGGAAGTAGGGAACGAGGATGAATAAACATCATATGAAAGGGCAAAATAAATATTTGCTGAATGAAAAATGGCATAGAACTTTGATATTTGAAAGGAAACAGACGGCATTCATGCTTGTTTCCACAGATAAAAATAGTTTTTATTTTAACAAAACTCAAGATAGAAAGCAGGGGAAAACCTGGCATGTATTTTTCATGATGAACACTTAGGAGATTTGCTCCCTTGCACTGTGTGGCTCTGCTGCCAGTACATTCTTTTTTTTTTTTTTTTTTAGTGTTCATGTTTTAGTACTGCTTACAGACATTTGTGTATCTATAAGCAATAACGTGTTGCATTGTGTGCTTTTTAAAGAAATAGTTTCAGAATATACACATGCATATGTAATATATATTACCGTGCAATTTGCTTTTTCCACTCAAATGTTGATAATACATAGATCCAGTTCAGTTCTTTTAACTGATATGTAGTATCTGATGCTGGCAACATGTTAACCTCTAGGCTTCTCTTCCTAAGACAACCAGAACTTCTAATTGTAAAGGAGTCAGCACAACCAGGATGCAGTATAACATTAAAGCAATGATTCCCAAACTTTAGTATGCACGAGTCAACTGGGAGCTTGTAAAAATAACAATTCCTGGGCTCCATCTCCAAAGACAATGATTGAGTATTGAGTGCAGGGAGGTGCCCAGTAAGCATTCCAGATGAGCCTGCTGCGTGTAATCTGCAAGAACCCTGCGTGGTAACAAAGCATACAGTTTTTCCTAAGTCAGGTAGACCTGGGCTCTAACTCACTCATTTGCTCTAAGACTTCAATAAACACTTAACTTTGCACACAGTAAGGATAATATACTTCATAGAAGTGTATCTGTTAGTATCTTCAGATCAAACTATATATAGTAAAGCACCCAGGTAAGTGTATACTAAGTCTATACCAAGGCGTGTACTATTAGAAAACAGTTTTTATACACACCAGAATTCTAAAGGCAGATACACTGTAAAGGAAAACCTGACTCTGTTTTCTTCACAAGAGGATATGGGCTTTTTGTTTGCAGATTTTGTAGAAGAACATGTAGAGTACGAAGTTAGTAAATGTTCTCCAAGTGGAAGCACATAGATCATCAAAGTTCCCCTGGAATGTTATATGGTGTTATATGCCCCATATTTTGAAAGATGGTGGCATAGCAAGAACTTGGCTCTATTTTCCACTCTAGCTGGGACTTCTCAGGATGAAGTGAGTCTCTGGCAGCTGTGTGCCCCTCAGGGAACCCAGGGGCAAGAGGAAAACCATATGCTGCCTATCAGCTCCTGCGGTGGGGAGCCACCACCTTTTCATTAATTTCGGCATATTTGCTAAATAAATCAGGAACTTTCTGTAGGTTCATTGGTCTCTTCCTGTCAATCCATAGCCCACCTGATATGCTGCATACATGGCAGCACCCACTGTAGATATATTTTGTGCACAATTTGGTAACAGAGGGATAGAAACACTGTCACTCACTCGTTCTTTTTGATGGCCTAGTTATTCTTCTCACTGGGTTGTCTAGTGGTGACACACTTCTTTCCCCTAAGGCAAACCAAAGAGGACAAAGTGTTCTTTCTCAGGGAGAGAACTAATCAAAACCACGTAACATCAAGAACTCTAACTTAGTCTACGATTTGGTTTTAGTAGAGGCTTATTTAAATATTTGCAAATAGGTACAACATGAAATAATAGGAAAATGTTATAGAGAGAGGTTGTAACCATTTTCTTTTATCAAAAAGTGCCATTAAAATGGACTCTATACCTATATATGATGAGTACTTAGATATCTATAATTCATCATATTTTTTCAAGTCTAATAGAAATAAAAATAACTATGAAATAATTCATTATTTTCATAAACCTAAGAAAAACAGAAGTTTATCTTATGCCTCCCAGAATCATTATAGAAACATGGATATTTATTCAACGTCATGGTCGAAAATCATTCTTGGATAAGGAGTTGAAGCAGAGTAGGGAAAGAGACAATGGTTATCTGCTGCTTTTTTAACCTTGGCAAGTTCAAGAATGAAGCTCCTTCATTGCTAGATCTTTGTGATTCTCTGGACATTCCCATTAGTGCTTTCTCAAGCTGTAGGCTATCAGTTTACCCTTCATTTCTATTTCCAAGTTCAAGCTTTAAGCCTTTCAGCCTCAAACTGGGAAAAAAGAATGAGGCTGTGAGCTACCTACAGGAGGCCTGAGACTAAGAATACAGACATCTTGGATGTTGTTTCTGCAGGTGGGCTAAAGAGCTATGCAACATGCTTAGGTAGTGCTGGTGAAAGCAGAGCTGGGCCAAGGCACACTGCGCCTCTTCAAGGCACACTGAAGGAAAAGCCAGTCACAGGGGTCCTGCCTTTATGTAACATTTTGATTCATAAGGGAATTTTGGATGAATTCTGATTTTTAAAAACACTGCTTTAAAATATTATTTTAATTACTGAGTTTTATTTTCTCCATCTTAAATTTTGTGACTGGTCCTACCATGGGTGAAAGTCTTGCAAAATATGAAGTATTTAACTAGGTGTGTACACAGGTATGTGATATAAATACACAAAAAGGAAAAAAGGATGGGACTCACGCTTTGTGAGAGCTTACTACATGTATGCCAGGCATTGTTTATTGATATATATACATACACACACACACACACACACACAAAGAATATGTGTATATATTCTTAGTCCTGTGGATTAACTTACATTTTATTGATGAAGCAAGGAAAGCTCGGAGACGTTTACTAATTTCCCCAAAGTTGCAGAGTTTGGTGTCAAAGGGAGGAGGAAAATGAAACTGAGAGAGTGATCTGTGTTTATAAATTAAGAGAGTATCACATAAACACCAATAAACTACTAGCTATAGCTGTTATTGCATTTGGGAAATGCAGCAAAATATCATTCAAAATTTTATTAAATAGCAATAATGTTCATGCCTTTCACTGAGATTGAAAATATAAATTTGATGCCCTGAATATAAGATTCTAGTCCTATCTTTTCAAAATATTACATGATTTCATTGGTTTCAGTTGATTTCTCAAGTTCTTAGTTTGAATTATGGCTTTTATTGCGGTTCTTTTTGTGCATCCCAGTAATAATTCGTGAGCTATGAGGTGGGAGTTAAATATTTAAATGTCAGAGAGCTTCAGAGGTAAAGTATTTCTCTATCAATCAGTGCTAGGGAAAGGTGTATGGGTTGGAGGCAGAATCAGGGAAATCAGTATTAATTATTTATGTTGCTCTTCTTGTCATGGTGAAATAAATATCTGTGAATGACGTGATGGTTAAGTCAGTATGTGTTGGGGCTTGAGAAGGGACATGAATATCTATGATCATATTTTTATGCGTGACTGCTTGTAGGAGTGAAATAAATATCTGCTAACAACATGCAGCAAAGAGATTTGTGTGGGGGAATGGGAAAGAAAGAAATATCTATAGTTGATGCAAAAGCAGGCTCATAGGCCGGGCGCGGTGGCTCATGCCTGTAATCCTAGCTCTCTGGGAGGCTGAGGCGGACGGATTGTTTGAGCTCAGGAGTTTGAGACCAGCCTGAGCAAGAGCGAGACCCCGTCTCTACAAAAAATAGAAAGAAATTAATTGGACAGCTAAAAATATATAGAAAAAAATTAACCAGGCATGGTGGCGCATGCCTGTAGTCCCAGCTACTTGAGAGGCTGAGGCAGTAGGATTGCTTGAGCCCAGGAGTCTGAGGTTGCTGTGAGCTAGGCTGACACCACGGCACTCGCCCCGGGCAACACAGTGAGACTCTGTCTCAAAAAAAAAAAAAAAAAGCAGGCTCATACACATAAACACCAGTACTGGGAAAAGTCAGAAATGCTAACAAAGGGTTAATGTGATTGATACTGACTAGGTAAAGAAACGAATTATAGAATTACAGCTAAATTGAATTTTTACTCACTTAAAATCAAGGAATATGCATTAAAAAGTTTATGAAGTCCAAATCAAAAATGAAATGGGTTCGAAATTTTATTTTTGCCCTTATAGTTTAATTTTAATATTTTCAAAGGTATCTGAATACAGCAGTGTAACAGGATAAAAAATAGTGTTAGGAGACAGGCAGTCTTGGTTCTGGAAACAGTATTTGTCTCTTCTAATTTATGACTTGGGAGTGTTATTTAACTTCTCTGAGCCACATTGCTCTTGCATAACTGTGCATAATGACAGCTACTTTATGGGACAGTCATTAGTATTAATGAGATAATGGATATAAAGTTCCAAGTATAAAAGAAGTTATAAGTACAATGCCTGGAACATAGTTTATTGAATAATAAATGTTAGACCTAACTGTTGCTATTATTGATATTATAGTCAAAGGAATAATATTTTGGAACAAATATCAGATATGACCTATAAAAATGACTACTCATACTTTGTAGAAATGAAATAAATGAAATAGTTTATAGTTTTTCTTATTTCCCAGATAATACCTGCAGAATTAAAACTGGAAAGGAAAATCAATTTTAATATTGAGGGGAGGTCATATTTAAAATTGATCAGTTGCCATTATAATTAATGAAAAATGCAAGAAAAATGATTTTTTCCTAAATATAATGAATTTGCCATTTACATGAAATAACCCAATTTAATAGATTTTTCTTTTAATTTAACAATAGGAATAAATTATTGGCCAAGGAGAAACATTTAAGAAAAAAATGCTTTAGATAACATGTTAAAAGTAAAAATTACAGAGATGCACTAGCCACCTTTATAATAATTAAAATGTCATTAGAGCATTATATATTTAGATGCTGCAGAAAATTATAGAAATTACAGTAATGTGTTGTACATAAAAAAAAATGGAGAAGTCCTTTTGTGATTAGGTACCATTTTACCCAGCACATTCATTGCAATTTCTGAAGTTTACTGCTGGTCAAGATTGACAATATAGGTCAGTGATTAAAAAAATGGCTTTGGGGGTCACTCTGTTTGGGCTCCAACCCCAGCCTCATCTCTTGTGAGCTGATGCACCTTGGACAAGTTACTTAACTTATTCATTCCTTTTCTTCTCCTTTGTAAAAATTGGGTAATTGAACTATCAACCTCATAATGCTGTGAGGTTTAACCAAGATTATGCAGTTAGCAGATGTCTGGCTATTAATAAGATCTCAATGGATAGAAGCTGAAAGGATGTCTGTCCTACTAACTGCAATGGTATATTTATTTTATAACAATAAAAAAGAAGTACTTTTCTACCTAAATATTAAATTTTAAAATCCACTATTTATTCTAAACATAGACATATTTTCCAGTCTTAGCTGAACTCAACTCAACTCCTTTCAGGCGTTTAGGAAATTTCTAGGCAATGTTGTTTCAAGCTGCCCTTCTGGGCTTCAGAGTTATGACATGACTTGGAGTGAAAGCTTGCCACTTTGATTTGCTTCCCCAAGTTCAAAAAGCAAAAGCTTTTAATTAGCAGCTTATTTTAATTACTCTCATTAGGACCATATTTGTTCAGAAACGCAACCACTGTAAAGGGCAACAGAATCTCTCAATCCTTCTACTTCTGTCGAGAGGAAAAGCATCCATTCACCACCACCGATGCCTTTCTTTCACGGCCCTAGATGTAAAGGCATGGAGTTCAATAAGCTGATGTTTCTGTAAGTGTCTTTTCCAGTGGAAAGCAAGTTGTTCCTGTAAACCCACTGCACATTTCCATCCAACTATCTCACTCTTCCTTATAGAATAAAATTTTAAATAATTACTTTATGAGTATACAAACTTGCTTCCTAAGTAGCTTGTAATTTCTTTCCAGGCTTTCTTTCTGAAGTGCAAGGCTGCATCATGTTTATTTACCTTGTTAGGGATACCAATGGTGAACAAATAAATGAATTTATGAATTAATGAAACTGAGTATTTACAATGGGAAAAAAATAATTAAATAATATTTTATAAATGCCCTGATTAGCATAATGGCACAGGTCCTGGCTCGCTATTTTTTGCCTCGGATCTATTGAGGTATAATTGACAAATAAAATTGTATGAATGCAATGCGTACAACATGATGCTTTTATATATATATATATATATATATATATATATATAGTGAAATAATTATCACAATCAAGTTAGCTAACAAGTCCATCACCTCATGTAGTTATTTTTTGTGGTGAGAACAATTAAGATCTACCCTCTTAGCAAATTTCATGTACAGTATTATTTATAGTCACTCCCATGCTGTACATAAGATCCCCAGAATTTATTGATTTTATAACTGAAAGTTTGTACCCTTTGACCAACATCTCATTTTTCCCATTCCCCAGCCCCTGGAAACCCCCATTCTACTCTATATAGAAGGTCTTAAATTTATAATGCCCAGCCCTGTGCTAGACACGGGATAGATACTCATCGAACCCTTGTTACTTATTTATTAGTATCTGAGAAAAAATAATTTTATACTTACAAAGAAATAAAGTTTAAAAATATGTACATTTAAGGGATGAAATGGGATGAATGAGACATTAACATTAACCAAATACCACACTATTAAAAAAGTTTATATTAAAAAAACCTGCATGTAAAATAAAGGAGCATTTTAGTATATTCTAGTACAGGCACTGTCTTTGAAAGTTCGATTTCCTACTTTCATGAAGCCACAATCAAATCTTGCTCTGTACCAGTCATCAGAGTGTGATAAAGTGCAAAATCTTCATTGTTACCTTGACATTTTCATTTAGTTTCTGCTGAATACCCAGTCAATTCTTCCAATATTCAGAAAAATGTTCCTCAGTATTTACCTTGTCATTTTGATGATGCTATACATACCACAATCAAATGGAAATTGTCAGGTCTTCTTTTCTTTTGTTGTAATTCAAATATGCCTTTGTAAACCTAAATTACTTACATTGATTGAGCAAAAATGATTTATTTTTCACGCTTCCATGTTTCTCAGGTAAAGGAAGGTGTAATTATTCAGTTTGCATATACACAACACTGTTTTCAAACGTTTACACTTAAAATGGAGAAAGATTTGGGTTTACACTCTGCAACAAGGAAAGCAGTGTATGTAATGTGAGGCAACTTCCTGAGTCATAGTAAAATCAGAATGTAAACTTTTTATTGGAAAGAGTGGCAGAAAATTGCCAGCATGACCAGCAATTTTATATTCAAGAATAACAAATAATTTCTGATATATGAAGCCTGCAATTTATAGATACAGATGACTGCCAAATCCATAATTCTTGCAAGGCCTCAACTGGATTAAACATTATTATTAGAATGACTATTTGTTTATCCTTTGCCCTACGAATATGTATCAAGAGCTATGAAGCTGAGATTCTACCTACTTATAAGCTAATGTGTTAGCTTGCTACAAAAATTCACGGATGCTGGCAGAAGACATTGACACACCCAGGCCAAAGACAAAGGATGTTATTATCCACAACACAGCAAGCAGCGTGAGCTTCGTATTTGCGCAAGTGCTCTTTGACGCCCCAAGTTCCAGGGGGTGGCATGGTATGGCCCAGGCAGATGATGGGCACATAGTGGGTTTGTGTCACAACTAAGAAATCCTAATCTTAGAAAACCTGAATCCTTTATAATGAGATACAAGCAAACCAGCCTGAACTTTTTGCTCTGGATCTCTAGCTTCCAAAGCTGTTTGCCATACAAACATTCTTGAAAAGATTATGCCAAGGTAGCCAGTTCCTAGGCTCTCAAAATGTGCAGAAACAGACATCTAGGGAGAACTATCTCCGAGCAATAAGACGATGAGTCTTGGTAAGTTTAGAGATGGTAGACAATGAGATGCATAGGATGGCAAGCGATATTGACGTAATGGCTGTTATTCCTAGAGTGGAATAACATATTCCTAACTGTGTGCTCCAATTTGCTCAGAGCAAAGCTTGGGAAAAGCCTGGTATAGATCAATAAATGCCTTTAAATTTGTTTTAGCACCTCCTCTCTCAAAAATGTCTTACATTAGTCCATATATAGTCACTTAGTTATAGCTCACTGTGAAGAACACTCAATTCTTGAAAAAGAATCCTTTCCAGATGAACATAAAAGTTCTTTGGTGGCTATAACTATACATCTTGGAATTCGAGCTGAATCTTAGCATATTTTGCATGTTTTTATGTATCATATAAGGGAAAAAAGTTTACTTGTTTTTTGTGATAAAGATCCACAAACTATTAATCCAAACATGTTATTGGAGTTTTGTTTGTATATGTGCAATTCTCTTCATCTGGCCATTTGCCCAGGTCTTCACTCATTTCCAAAATAATATATCTCTGATCTCTGTAAATGGTTATAATACACCCATATTGAATCATCTTTGGTATATCTTTACATTCCATCCAAAGCATTGTGACTTAAATGGAATTTTACACATTTATACTTAAGTTTACTCTATTAAATACAACCACCTCCCCACTCCCTTTTCTGATTCTGGTATAGTGCTTAAAGGTGTTGGTAAGTCTCCTAATCTAAACCGAAAAGTATAACCCAGAGATTCTTAACTATTTTGAACTTTTAGTACACTTTCAAGTACTACATCTTTACTGACACACATTTAATGGGGTTACAATATTCCAATTCGGTGAATGAGGCAGCAAATTTTACAATGTAATCCCTCCTAGAGTATATCAATGTTTTTGCAGAGCTTTAGAAAAGTGCTTCCATGATTAATACACTATTCAATTGATCTTCCTTCAATAATGACTCTTCCTTTCTGCAGAATTTTTATCAATCTGACTGAGCATTCTTATAGACCCATGAGGGAAAGTTTTATGGGTCTACTGAGTATTTGATTTTTCTTTGGCTAGACATGCATCTATACCTCTTTTATCATATCCATAGCAAATTGTGTCCCATTATCCATTGTATCTCATAGCCTTTCTGCTGAATGTTTCATCCAATCAACATTACCTTAATAGCATATATATATTTAGCATTAGCAAAAATGAATTTATATGCTACTAAAATAAAAACTAACAAAGCAAAATTTGCAGAAAGTTTGTGAGTCAGACCACATCGATTGTAGCTCCCTGGTTCACTCTACATTTCTAAAATTTTTTCAAAGTACCTATAAAGGCAAAGAAGAGGGAAGAGATACCATCATGAGGTCTAAGGCACTGTAGCCCAAGGCTATTCTTTTAATGTAAAATCACATTGATGCCTTAAGATTTTCTTTTATAAAAAAGTAAATATAAATTTTGCATTTTATCTATCTGTAATTTTTGAAACACAAACATAAAAAATCCCCCAATTTTTGAGAAATGCAGAAGTTCTAGGAAGAGGTCAAGGTTGTTCTTGCAACTTGAGTGCAACATGTCTAAAAAGCATAGGCTTAAAACATAAATGTATTCAGCTATAATTCAAAAGTGGGAGGGGGTTTTAAGGTTTTTCTTCCTTATAATAAATTTTAAATCATGATGTTTTTCATACCTTATTTATGCCATAACATCCCTCTATCCATCCATCTATCTAATCTGTCCATCCATCTATCCAACATACATCCATCTATTCTTGTATATCTGTGTCCATCTACCCATCCATACGATTATTTCTATTTTTCTGTCTACCTCTTTGTTCATCATTTATCTATCATCTATCTACCTCTATCAATCAATCTATCTATGAATTCTTTATCTATAAAGACATTTCTTAAATAGCTGAATTTATAAAATATTAAACAATATTAATCATCTCTTCTAACACCATCTAACATTCATTCCTAAGAAAGGACCCTTTCTATTGTTCGACATAAAAACAAGGTAATCACTATTTTCTAGGTTTCCTATTAGCTTTTCTTCTATGTGGCATATTAAAGACAGACGGAAACAGAAACAGCCACAAAAATGCAGGATTTTGGCAGTACATGAAAGCCCCAGACACTGAGTCCTCCCCAAGTGAGGGCGAAGAAAAGGAAACAGGAGTGTTGAACATCTGTGTAATAGTTATTTTCACGTTCACATTCTACTCAGGCTTCACAACAACTTTGTTCAGTGCTTACCGTTAAACTCACGTCAGTCCTCTGAGCTAGGTACTATCATTATTTCCATTTTACAGTTGAGAAATCTGAGCTTTAGAAACATTAAATAGCTTGCCCACATTCACATGGCTAAGTGGCAAACTCAGATACAACACAAACCACATTGGCTTCAAAGCTCTTGCTCTTAAACATTTCTAAACTTTAGAACCACAATTTATTTTATGATAAAAATTGTCCTCCTTTTTCATATCTCTTGCAACCAGTGCTATGTATGTTAGGTACAAACTCAGATTAAGGATGGGCTAGTCAAACATTTGCCAGAAAGCCACTACATGCGGGGCCCTAAAATTTATATATGGAATGTTAGAAGATGGAGACAATTGTATCTATAAGAACTCATTTATTGCTCTGGCAGGAATGCTCTGATGAGCAGCTTGGGTGAAGAGGATGAGGCTCTTAAAGATTATATGTAAGCAACAAATGTTACTTGTCTGTTTTTAGTGGAAGATAGGGTCGGACAATTCCTGAGCTTCCATTTTGTTGAATAAAATACAAAATTTTGGGGTCAAATTTTAATTGTGTGATGTAATAGATTAAACATTGAGCGAGGCCACGAGCAGACCCCCAACAGCGTCCTCCTGGTGGGCTGTGGTCCCAGGTAGGAGCTTCTTATGAACGTGAATGGCACAAAATTGTAGTCAAGTAGCACAGGGGCTAGTTCTCAAGTTGAAAGCCAGAGTTTTATTGAATTCAACAGAGACACTGCAGGGTTAGATAAACAAGTACAGAATTTAGGTAATTGGTAGGCCCTACCCTAACTACACTCTTGAGTCTAAGACATGCTAACAGAGTATCTGCTCTCTAGCACCCCTCATATCTGCTTGCTCACTAATCCAGGACATCCGGGGCACTATCTCACCCTGGATCTGAAAATAATTCTTATCAGCACCATTTTGAGGTGTCCAGATAGACATCTTAAATGAGGTCATTTGACACTGCATATATAAATCCTCCAAAGTGGCTATTTCACCAGTTATTTAAGTGACAATTCTAGCAAATTATTAGATACTTTAATAGTTCCTATATATATGGATTACATAATAAAGATATAAGCTATCTATTTTAATTGCACTGATATTAATTTTTGTTGTCCTCTGATATCTAATCAATTAGGACTTTGTTCTTCTAGAAGATAATAGTCTTTAATATTCACTCATTTAATAATCACTGAATTATCCTTGAAATAATTGTTGTTGAATTCCTCCTCCATTCTGCACAGTAGTGAACAAAAGAAAGCCCCTGTTCTCATGGAGCTTATATTCTAATGGACTGAGATCAGCTGAGAAACTTATTTTCTATGGAGAAGTCAGGAAAGGCTTCTTTGATAAGGAGGCCTTTGTGCAGAGACAGGAAGAAAGCTTGGGGGAATACTTGTTCCAGGAAGAGTCAGAGTCCCTGATTCAGGAATGTGACATGCCTATTAACAAAATGCATATTGATATCAAAGCAGTTGAAGGAATATTTTTAAATATTTTTAATTTTGTATAAATAAGCTGAGAACTTTGAACATTTCTCTTGCTTTGCAACGTTTGCCAAAGAATGAAATCCTGAACCAGAAAGAAGAAAAAACAAAAAAAAATTGGTATGTTACTTTATGTTTGCGTAGTCTTTAATGGTTTTTACCCATTTTTCTTGAGGATTTCATGATTAAACCTTCTCTGATAAAGGCATCTGCTGAGCCCTAAGACACACACCAAAGAATGGATGGATTACTCTTCATCAGAAATAAAAAGAATCAAGAATGTATATGCTAATACTATAATAGTCCTACATAAAAAAATTACCCAAGAACAGAGAATGGAGAAAAAATATATAACATTTTTTTTCCTCGTGCCTCTCAATTTCCCTCCTTTCTTTCCTGGCTTAAACTCTTTTAATTATACTAAAACTACTCCATACTTAACTTTTTAAACTTTTATAAACTGGATATCTTATCAATAATCTAGAAAAAAAAGTAGGGATATAATTGTCTAGTCACCAAATATGAAATGACCGTGTGTTGTATTAATATGTATACAATATATACAACTACCACATGGAAGTGTCTTATTTTCTATTCATTTCCTACTCATTTTCTTTCCAAAGAATCTGAGAATGTATCATGGGATGATAATAATGATGATGATAATGATGATGGTGATAAAAATAATCTGTCATTTATTGAATACTTTTTTCCCCTAGGCTATCTATATGTCATCTAGATTCTACCTGATGATAAGCTCTTGAGTTTGATACCATAATCCTTTTTCAGAAGAGAGAATGAAGGTTTTGAGAGATTTGGTATTATCTCCAAGATCATATAGCAAGAAGGTTGCAAAGAGAATATGCAATCACTAGGCATCTATGCTCTTTCCATTATATCATGTTGATGCTAGAGACTTTTTTCCCTAAGGCAGGCCACATGATTTTGGAAGGCAAAATACCAGAAGTATGGTAGAGTCAAATCGTGTGAGTTAGAGAACGGCTTTTAGAGAGTGATTTTGGTCGCCTATTTGCAGGAGTTTTATTTGGCAATTTTACTGGGGCTTTGTTTAGGAAAACCTCATGGAGTTGTGATAAACACTGAATATTTAGATGTAGATTTTTGTCACAGTGCCTGGCACATAGTATATGCTTGATAAATGTTAGCCAAAAACACAACAAAAGCAATAATGAAACAGAAACAGGGTGGGGAAAGGTATTTCTCCCATTGGCATCTGAGAGTCTTTAATTAGCCTCCTCTTCACTACAGGGGAAGAATAAAGCTCTTCAGACATTTTTTTTTCTAATTTATTGGTCAAGGAAATAAATAACTTGTGTTCATTAACTTTTTCAAAGCATTTCTGCTTGTTTTGGATTTATCAGGAATCACTAATTTGAGCTCATTGAATGCTAACAGCAAAAATGGAAAACTAAACCTTTTAGACACCTGCTGGTAATTAAGGAAATGTAAAATGCTTCGATTTTATTTTAGCCAGAGGAAAAAAATATAATAAGATTCTCTGCATAAAAGTACTGGGTTTATGCAGTAAATGTGTTTCTAAATTGTAAGTAAACAAAATGTTTTCAATATGATAATGCAGTGCTGTGGTTAAGATCACGGGCTTGAACAAATTATTCAATCCCTATGAGCCTCAGATTCCTTATCTGTAGAATGGAGATGATGTTAGTACCTAAAGGATCAAATGAAATAAGCATTAAGTATTATTATTTTTAACATATTTAGCTATATTATTTCCTCTAGGATGCTGTTCCCCAATTTCTGAAGTGATAGCTAAGGAATCTGAAAATCAGTTCTACTAGTTTATTAATGGGTAATTTGTCCTTTTCTATTTTCTCTTTGCAACTGACTACTCCTTCCACACACACACACACATACACACTGTGCTTTCAGATAGAGATCTTCAGAAATAACAGTGTCCAAAGGACTGGGCCCGTTGATGGGAATTGCCATGCTGAGGCAGCCCACTGAAAGAAAGCACATTTTTAGAAAGATGGGGACTTAAAGTAGGTTTTGCCTAGGAATCCACTAGCTTCTGTTTTGTTTAATGTTACAGTCTACTAGAAACGTGGATAAAATGGTAAACTGGTTTGAAGCTTTAAAAATATTTCATTCTTTCCATCATAACTGAATTAAACATTCAAGTTTCTGTGGATGGCTGTAGGACTTGTTTCCATAGGAAACGTAAAATTCTCTCTTATGAAACCAGGCTCTCCTCTCACCATAATTCTTCATTTTCAGTGGAACTGCTTTTAAAAATGATAGATGTTAATGATCACTTTACTTAGGAGGCTTGATCATTTATGTAAAAAATATAGAGCAAGGTAGATGAATAGTTAGAATTATAACTTGGAGGCTTAGGCAACATGGGAAAGATAAAAAACACCTTTCTCAAAATAATTGAGAATTTATTATTTACTAAAGACTTGATGGAAACAAAGCATTACCTTAGATATCATCATGCTTCAAATATCTCCCACTGAAACATACCAGACTCAATTTATAGGCAATAAACTGAAGGAAAATTTGCCTTACTGATCACATTTGGAATATGAATTAGATATATTCACGTGCGATAATAGCTCAATTTATAGGAAACTTTTAATAACTAGTTAAAAGTTCACAGACTTATTTGAAATCTAAATCTCTGTATTGACTTCTTTCAAAGGAATTTTGTATCTTTTCTAGTCTTTCTAGTCTTTGTGTCTAATTCTATGAGTGATGATGAATTTGAAGAAGTGAGAGTATACTCAAGATGTGTGCTATAGATCTGTAATTTGAAGAATCTTATAAATTTTGCCAGGAAACATGATAGACAGTAGACATCTACTTCAAAAAGTGTTGAAAGCAATGACAAGAGTGGAACATTTCCATTAACATGTGTGGTTAAATTCAGCTTTTCTGAGTTTCCCTTTACTAGGGGAGCAGGGATTTTCAGTTTTTGGTACATATCTAGCTCTCATGTTTTAGTAACTCAGTAAATACTAGTTGACTTGGATTGCATCAACTATGTTTTATTTTATTCAATACATTGACAGGTTCTTAATATCTAAGGGCATACAAAGTTATGCCTTTGCTATATAAGGTATATCCTTGGGGCATTAAAAACACTACATGGGCTCCAGTTTGCTATTTTTTTTAAGTGGGTAATAAGAAAATTTCCTTCCTAGCAGCACCTCAGGTGGCTCAGTATCCAAGTTTAGCAGACTCACTGTTCATTAGTGGTCTCTGATCTGAACTTATACCTACACTAAGACACACACAGCAAGGGATGGGCACTGGGGCCACATGTGGGAGACAGTGGGGGTGGATGGTGACTGCCTGGTTATCAAGGCCTGAGCAGAGGTAGAATGAAAGTGTAAAGTTGAGTACTTCATTACAGAGACTCTATTTCTAGAATTAATGAGAGGTTAGCAGTATTGAAGAGCAGTCTGCCTTTCTTTTTAGATCTATTTAATGTGGGTAGAAGCTTTCCTTACATTTTATTGAAGATTGTTCATAGGATGTTAGAGAAAACCAATAGACAAAACTTTCACTCTCAATTAGCATATGAGGGTGCCTACTTCTGCAGACCAAAAGTATTCATATGTCAAGTCTAGGAATGCCTGAAAAAGAGGTGGTTTGAAGTGAGTCTCTTTGGAAGCTAAACTTAATCCCCCCATTCTGGGAGTCAGGTCAGACAATGAGCAGGGTGGACGTGGGCAATCATGGGGAAATAGGTGGGTCAGAGGAAAAGGAAAGGGGAAGAGAGGCCAGGAGTCATTTCAAGGAATCTGTTTCCAAGGTTGGGATTCCAAACAGATACACAAATGTAGCTCCAACCCTGGAATGTGCATGTATATACATATATATGAGTGTATGTATGTGTATGTGTATATACATACATATTTGTGTGTGTGTGTGTGTGTGTGTGTGTGTGTGTGTGTGTGTGTGTGTGAGTGTCTGGGGGACAACGTGATATTCTGTACCAAGGCGCTGCAATTCCATAAAGGCCAACTCAGACAACACCTAGATGACTTCTGCTGATTTGAAACAATATAGTTCACTACACTGATTACTGGCTCATACTCCTAAATCACTACTTTTTTTAAAAAAAGGAGGAGCTTGCAAGGTGTAGTGGAAATTCTTCCAAGGTTAGGGGACCTGGGTTTCGAGACTGACACTGGCCGTGACATCACGAGAGTCACTGACCTGCTCTATGAGCAGGGTTTTCAGCTACAAAGCAAGGAATTTGAAACAAATTGTGTCTATACTGCCTCCCAGTTGTAAGAACAAAAAATTGAAGCAAATTTTCTTAGAATTTAGTTACAAGAAACGTCATATAGCTTTACATAAACGTAAATTTTCATATAAATCTTTTTCTGATGCTTATATTTCCCTCAGCTGATGTATGTGGGAGAAAAAAAGAGTGTCTTAGAAGACACTGTGCAAAATATATGTCATCCAAGTTTAGTCTGACCGATAATGTGTGAGTTTCGAAAACTTATACACTATGAGTGTGAAACACTGACTGCCAAATAGAAATTTGAGAAACATCGGAGCCATGGAGCTGCTTTAAGTAGCTCTCCCTACCAAATTTTGCAATTCACATTTTTAAAATTATATATAAATTAATTGTTCCATTCTGCAGAATTGACTAGATTCACATGACCACATAAGGACAGTGTGACTTTTGACTTTTCTTCTCTGAGCACAGGTCCATTTCTTTGTGTGGTGATATTTCCCATAAGGAGCAGGATGGGTAGGGAGTTAGGGAGCTGAATTCACTGCATCAGGGGAGGCCTTTGGATGCAAGTATTAAGCTTGATTGGCTGTCCCTGTTTCCTGGATCCTGTTGTTCCACAGCAAGTCTTTAAGAGGCAGCTGGAACCTTCCCTACATCTGGCTATTCTGGGAATTAAGAAAAGAGGAAGGGAGATGGTATTTTTCCATCTGTGCCTTGGAGGATGCCTAATTAGCTTCTGTCCTTACTCAAGGGGAGAATAAAGCTATTTAAGTAATTTAGCTTAGAAAAAAAAACAACTTACAAATTAATTCATGAACTAAAGAAATCTTCCAAAATGATTTGAAATGTTCCTTTATTTCAATGAGTCCCAGGTTTTTTTAAAATTCATTTGCAAGCATACATTTTACTCACTAAGGTCTAACACCAGTGATGTCTAGACACTTAGTTAATAACTTCCAAAATATAAATCCCTTAAACATTTTTGTCAGGCTGGGTCAGAGAAGGATTTCTGGTGATAGTGACATTTACTGAATCTCAAAGGGCAAGGAGGAATCAGCCAGAAAAAGTGAGAGTGTAGATAAGAAGGACCTTCTCAGTGGAAGGAATATTATGACTAAAGAAAAATTGTGTTATGTGGGAAAGAACATAAGGAGTTGATATTTCTGGAGGGAAAATGTGGGGGTCAAGGGTTGAAGAAGGATGAAGTTTTATAGAAGGAAGCATAACCAGATCAAGGAGGGCCTTGTTAGGGAGCTGAGCCTGTGTCCTACAGGAAATGGAAAGCCACTGAAGGTTTTTAAAAAGGGGAATGGCATATTTGCATTATTTATATAGACTTCTTCTGGAGGACAGATTTGAGGGGCTTAAGACTGAAGGCAGGAAAAGCTGTTAAAAGTCCATCCGAGAGATGATAAGAGACACAACAAGAAGTTAGAGAGGGTAGAAAGGACAGGCGCAGATTATATAGTCGCACTTGCCCAATAGTGCGGAAGCTAACTTTGTAGGAGGATATTAGGGGTAATGGAGAAAAAGAAAACGACCAGCCCTCTCCTACCTTGGTTGGATGGTCCCAGCAACCACAGAAGAATATAGGAGACAGAGTGGAGAGAAGAGGAAATTCAAAAGTGGATACCTGCAGGATGAAGTGTCCAGGGAAAAGGAAGGAAAGATGTTTAATAAGAAGCTGGAGCTTGACCAGAAGGGTAATAGTGGAAAATAATGGGTTTGGGAGTAATCAGAATATATAAGCAGCAATTGAAACCAAGTGAAGAGATGAAATCACCTAGGTAAATTATGTGCCATAGTAAAACAGAATGCTCAGGACAGGAGTCTGTGAAGTTCAGCATTAGAGAGCTAGCAAGGCACATTTGGTAAATCACTTAATACCTCTGAAACTCAGAAAATAACTACTTCATTTTTGTGTTGTGGAACCTAGATAACACATGTACAGTGTTTGATTCAATCAACACCGATGTTCACTAAATGCTCTTTTTTCCTTCCTTCCTAATTTTTGTATCAGTGCTGTTTACTGTTTTACACAGTAAAGATGCTGAACTTGATTATTATCATTTCAAACAAGAGCAAAAAGTATACCATTAGTTTTTACACCAAGACTAGCACATGAAGATTGTATATAGACGTGAATGGAATGGCTTATCTATTCAAATTACATGAAAAGATTTTTCTTAATATTATACTTGAAAAATGTTTAACCTCACGATCATGTACGACCTAAAGTTTGAAAAATGTAACCAGTAGACTGCTGTACATACATTTATAGAAACATCAGCTTCTATATTAAATCATAGTTTTAGCTGGATTGTGATGATACATAACCAATAATTCATAAACATATATGTTAAAGGACAAAATGACTAATTTCAATATACTATTCACAGTACAAAGTAATGGGGTAAGCGAGAAGGTAGTTCAGGAATAAAGGGTCTTGTTAAATAACAGACTAGATCATCTCTACAAAGATCAAATTATTTGATTGAATCAGTATATATGGAGGCAAGAGCAGGGAGGTCAAATGGACATCTGTCAGCTCTGTGCTATAGATTTTCTAACCCAAGTGTCCAGCTCAATACACATTTACTTTGTAAATACAGCTACTGTAAATTGGCGATAGCCATTTGTGGGAAATTCCTGAATATTTAGACTCTAACCCCCAACTCTGAAAATTATGATTTTTAAGGTGATATCCTAAGAGTTACATAATTTTATCCAAAAGTAAACATCAGCATTTATGATATCCGGCTACCACCAACTATGTCATAAATATGACCCAGTGCTTTCATGTGCTAACTGCTGGTTTGAAAATCTCTGTATGACCTATTTCTTTGCTCTTACATTTTCTATAGTTTTTATTTATTTTTTTTAACATAAAAAGCCTGTCCTGTGGTAATAACAGGTGAGCTGTGTGGAGGTCTGCAACCCATGTACATAAGCTGGGGCCTGGTAGGCCTGGAGCTGCTGCTGCTGCTAACGGGAGACTGATCATGTCCATGCTCACACGTGGATGCTTTTTGCTTGATATGCGTTTACTCTTGAAGAGTGATGGTGTGGAACTGCAGTCAGCAGTCATCCACTGTGAAGTTGGTTGCTCCTCTGAAATTGAAATAAATTGGCTGAGGGAATGTGCAGAACAGCAGTTGGTGCATTTAACACAGAGCACTGTGGACTCACACAGATAATAACTGCATTATATTAAAGCAGAGAAATGCAAAGGGAAAACCCACTTAAGAATATTGTATTTCTCAATACATATCAAGCCCCCCAAAAAGTAAACAGATCTTTTATATTTTAATTGTAGTAAAACTGATTCAACAAGGAATTTAATTATCCTATGAATGATTTTATTGGGACCTCCATCTCTAACCAATCTGTCCTGTATATTGCTGGTAGATTAATCTCTCTAATAACAGGACTTTCAAGAAGCAACTCAATTTCTAAGCTCAAGAATTTAACCTTAGTCCAGAACAGAAAGGCTTTACAATTTTTTACCCTGGCTTCCTCATTAATCTTATTACCCATTAATCCCGACATGGACACTTCTGTATTTGCAGAGCTGCTTGTGGATTTCAGAGGAGCCCAGCTCAAACCCCGGTTGTCCTCCTCACTGGAGTAGGAGAGGAGCTACTTGCCCACCCAGTCCTTCAGAGGTGAAAGTCAAAGTTGGGCATAGGCCTTAAGATACAAAGGTGAATAAGAAATTCTCCTTGAGCTCATGGAGCTCACTATTACAAAGAGATAGAATACAGCAAATAATTATGCTATAATAAAGTGAGTACAATATACTATAGAAATTCAAGATAGGCAATGAATGAGTGGTGGCCTGCTCGGGAAGAATGTGGAAAGATTGCTGTTCTAAGTGGCAGAGGACGAAGACTGGTGTAAGTGGATAAAGCATTGACTTTGGAATCAGAAATTCCGGGTTTGAATCCCAGTTCAGTCATGTTGGGTATGTTATATTCATACTCTAAGCTGCAAGTTTCTCATTTATAAAGTGGGATACAATAAGGGGTTCTTTTTGCTTTATTAGAGATTTTGTGTGGAAATTGGTGTTAATATCTTACCAACCCACACAGGAAATACTTTGTCTTCTTAATTTTCATTTACCTTTCACTCCATTGAACATTGTGCACATCCCTGCTGGTGTAAAACCTCAACTACTTCTAGCAGTTACCAACTCCAAACTTCTTCATTGGGTTTTTTGAGGCCCCCATCTTCTGGCACTACCAATAGACACAGTAATACTATTCACAGGAAGAGTATCAGCAACAGTAACTAGAAACATGAGCTGTGGGCCAATTTATTTGGCCATCTGTTATTTTCCATAAATTATCTCACTTAATCCTGCTATAACCTGTGAGGTTATTCTCATTTTAATGACAAGAGACCTGAAATTGAGAGAAGAAAAATAACACTTCCAAGGTCATCTAGTCAGTTAGTGACAAAATCAGGTATCAAACACAGATCCGAGTTCAAAGGTTACATACTATCTTTTCACTTCATTAGACTCTACTCCCCTTTACCCTTATTGCTTTCAGAATGTGGAGAAGAGAGAAATTTTGTAGGATCCTAATACGTATTTGGTTGACAGACTAATGTCTCAGAATGCTTCTAGGAACACTCAAAGCAATCCTAAATTGTGCAAGGGCTTGCCCTGGAAGGGAATGTAGGTGGCAATGCCGAGCCATAAAATAATAGTAGACCGTTTTGAAATTTTACAAAGGGTATCTATCATCTCCCAGATTTCTAACATACATTTGTAATTATAATTTTTAAAAATTACTTAATATTCTATAACATCAGTGGAGAAAGCTGTGCTTGCTTTATGGTTTCTGTGGGAATATGTTTTTGTACAGAGCCTAGATTACCCTACTGCTCTTAAATATTTTTTTGATATTTCATGTAAGGTGGTTAAAAATTTGTCTAGGCAGTGCTGCCTTTTGGGCACAAAATAGAACTGTCAAGGCAAAGAAATGAAAGGTTTTTTTTTTAAAAGTTAATGGGGGAAAGTCATTGATAGATTTGTTTATTGATTGATTTCTCAAAGATTATTCACTTGTATCGAGGTGGTAGAATGTGAAATTTTGAGAATTTACTTGAACATGAACGTAAGAAAACATTTAACAAATGCATCATATAGGAAAAAATATTTGTCACTCTGTAAGTGTAATTCAATCTTGTAGCTAACAAGGATAACTGTTAGGTCTTCTTTTTAGACAGTTTTCTGAAATTATTTGCAACTCGGTTCTACCCAGAGGCAATGAAAATAGGCTAGACATGTTTTTGAAACTTCTTTTCAGAGTTATAATTTTATGATACTGTAATAAATTTCAAGATGACTATGGGGAGTATGTTGTTCTACACAAGCACTTTACTGCTACTGTGAATTTACGGTAATTGGAGATAATTTACTATTTTATGAGGCATAACAGAATAATTGCACCAATTTCAACTTTAAAGAGAAAAGAGTGGGAGAGGTCTGGTCAGAATGATAAATGATCCACATACTGTCCTATGAATGCTCTCTTTTAAAAATGTAGAATCATTGCTTACAACAATATATTCCAGTTTTCATTTTTTAACACTTTAATCTTTATTTTACTAAAATGTTGACAATTTGGTGGTTTTGAGTTTTTGTGAATAATGCTGAAATTTTCAATGGTAGAAAGGCTTTAATTTTACCTATATGTGGCATCCACATTGATTTCACAATCTAATGGGCCTTCTCCTCAAAGACAAATTAATATTTTGACAAGAAGTAAACAGATCAATCTCGGCCTGGCCAGCAGTATCCTAGCATATCTCATATTTTGGGAACGAACTTTAAAGAGCTATATTCTGTCTCAATGAACAAGTGCTTCTGGTCTTAAGGTATGGTGGCAGTCACGGCCCAGAGTCGAATGCTGCATACAGGAACTTCTCCAGGGCTGGATAAAACCCTAGAGGAAAAGCACTGTGGGAGGAGCTGTGCCTTTGCTGTGTTGCCCTTTGCAACTCTGGACTTAAATCGTGGGACTTAAGGGAGGAGGAGAGTTGAGCGTCAGCCCTTTCCTTCTCAGTACCTGCAGCTACCTGACCAAGGAGCAGAAGGTCACGCTTATAAGAGGCCTGGTGCCACCTCCCCTCTACCTCCAGATAAGCCCACAGGTATCAGGGTTTAGATATTGGGTCTAAGCTTTCCTGAGAAGACAAATCCAGTAGTTAAAAAACAAAGAAAGATTTCCCTTGGGCTCTATACTGCATGGATGGAGTGAATTACTATATTTTTTTTCCAAAAAGTCATGCTCTCCTACACACAAAGACCTTGTTTGAAATGCTTTCTTACCTCTTATCTACTCAACCTTTAAATTTCAGTTTATTCACAGAACTATCTTAATCCACCAATGCAGTTCCCATGGTGTAAGGTATTTTCCTTAGCAACCATATCTCAGGCTCTTTCCTCATCTTTTGCTTCTACTGCACTGCTTGTTTAGTGAAAGTGAGGACCACGGGTGCCTGCTCACCATTTGATCACCAGCATTCATCGTATTTGCTACTGTGGAGTCAGAACGCAGAAAACACTGATTGGATGGATGGATGGAGACAGCAGAGGTGGAGAGACAAAATAATCAGAGATAATTTGCTATTTTTGAGGCAGAATTGGATAGGACTGTAGAAATCCCATAGACACCTATGTTAAAGTTCAGCATCTAGTGGGTTGATTCAGATCAGGACCCGTATAGCAGTTTTTTGGGAAGTGCAGTTAGTGGTGAACAGATCTTTTACTAATTCTTCACATTTCCCTGATATAATGCTGCTTTCTTTTGTTCTCTGGAAATATTTCCTAAAGTCAACATGGAATATGAATAGATGTTAAAGGAAAATAAATGGATTATTTGATCAAATAAGTTCAGAAAGCACTGGGATAAATAAAGTTAAGTAGGTTTTATTTTTAGGCAGAACATCTCAGACTTTACTATGCTAATGTACAGTATGTATGTCCAAAAGAAGGAGATATGTAAATTTCTAAAATTTAATTGACAATAGAATTTTTCTTTTGTAGATCATCACATGGAATTTATAACCCAGAAAGTGTTTTTGGTGAACAAATACAATAGTTTCAGAGTCACATCTCTTTAGTATAAAATGTCTATCATTGAACAACTATTTATTCAGTGCCTATAAGTGCCAGACTCAATGGTCACCACCAAGGCAAGTATCTTCCTATTTTATTTGATAAAAACATCAAGTTAGGCTGGGCATGGTGGCTCACACCTGTAATCCCAGTAATTTGGGAGGCTGAGATGGGAGGATTGATTGAGGCCAAGAGCTCAAGACAAACTAAGTGACATAGTGATACCCTGTTTCTACAAAAAAATTTTAAAAAACAGCTGGGTATGGTGGGATGTGCCAGTAGTCACTGCTACTTGGGAGGCTGAGGCTGGAGGATCGCTTCAGCCCAGGAGTTTGAGGCTGCAGTGAGCTATGATCATGCCACTGCATGTCAGCCTGGGTGACAGTGAGATCCTGTGTCAAAAAAACAAAACAAAGAAACCACATCAAGTTAAATCACTGAGGTTGATCTCCTGAGGTGTTTAGAGATGCCAGTTATTATAATTCACAGAGTGTACTTAGTATTGACACCATTAAAATGGACACATAGCTCATAAAATATTGTGGTTAATTTATATGAGGCGCACAAATATTGTAAAAATGGCTGCTTTTGAAAATAGCAATCAAAAAATGACTTGACTGTTCTGTGGAATATATTTTAGAATTGACAGATATCTGGGCTTGCTCATTTGGCAGTGAAAACTCTGGAGAAGTTATCTTTTTTTAATTCCAAAATATTAAGGGGATACAAATGTTTTAGGTTACATGGGTTGCTTTTATAATGTTTGAGTCCTGACTATATTATCTCTTTATATATTTCTGTTGGTGTTTGTGGATGAGTCTAAAGAAACTTTTATTAGTCTAATTTACATGCCTGTCCTTTGTCTGCACTCTGCCGGTTTAGATGTCACCTGTAATAACTATGAAAAATTGCCATGTACTTCATGTTCTTCTTCTTCTTCTGTTTTAGTCTGTGATAGAAGTTCCTTACAATCACCAAAGGGATTTTAGTTCTAAGAAAGAAGAAATCTAATTTAACCATACTGAGTTGCAGTCTCTCATCCTAATAGGCATTTTTGTATAAAACCCCATCAGTGGGGACTCTCTTAAAATGTTTTTATCTATTGCAGGGAATAAACTGAAAGAATATGTTTATTTTAGATCACCTAAATATTTTCTGTAAAATAGTGGTATAATTAAATGAAGCTACTTTATCATCCTTATCTTTGAAAACTTGACTAGTTTCCCTCCTTTGAGTTTCTCACAGCATCCTGCATTCACCAGGTAAATCGATTTTTATAAATCTCAGCTTCAGTAATGTCATTCTCCTGCTCAAAATTCTCTATGGCTCCCCATTGCTTATCAATTAGGATGAAGTCCCTACCCTGGCATTTAGGGTCCTAACATTTTACTCTTATTTACCTATGTTTTTTTATTATTGCTCTAGTTACACTGGCTGTCTCTAAACCATGCTCCACACATTTCTACATTACAGCTTTTATTTAATGTCTGTCATCACAGAAAGACCATCCTTACCCTTGTCTTTTAAAAGTCAACCAGCTCTTCAAGTTTGTATCACTTCCATGAGTCTGTTCTTAATCAACCCCTGAATGACGTCTCTTTCTTTTGGGAGTCCAAAATTCCCTCTTTTTAAATCCTCATATACCTAGCACATTATACCATGGTTGGACATACAATTAGTTATTTAATAAAGATCTGTTCAGTGAACTATTGATTCTTTGTAGCATTTCTTTCTTGCCTTGACTTAAAGTTATTTGTGTTCTCCCCTGATCCTTCCTTCTAAACTTTTGGTTCTCTCAAGGGCAAAGATTGTATCTGTTATTTACTACCACTGTGCTCTGCAATAAACAGTTAACTTGAAATGGAAAGTTAAAAAATTTCTGTGGATTGCAATTGCTTCAGTGTAGTAACATTTTTTAGAGCATGAAATTTGGCATTTGAGAGGTATCTCATACTTTGTGGGAGACCAATTTCTCATCTGCTCTGTGAGGGAAACAGCACTGCACGTAGAGTTCAAAGACTTGAGTTTGAGTCTCAGTTCTTTTTGTTGCAGTGTCTGTGACCTTGGACAAGTTCCTTAACCTTTGTGTCTGGGGTTTCTTATTATTTAAAAGTGAGAATATTACATTCATCATAAGAGCTTACCATGAAAATTAAAAGAGGTAACATATGAGAAAATGCATGGCAAATGTGAGATACTTTGAAATCTATCATATTTGTCCATTCAACAAATACTTTTTGAGAGTTGAGCCTGTGGCAGGCATTATGATAATATTTTATTTTTACAACTTATAATTTATTGTGATTATTATGATTTATTGCTACATTAAAATGAAAGAAAAAGTTATTGTCTCTGCTTGGAAGGTTATGATAGTCTAGAAGAGACCAACATATAAATATAGAGAATTATAATACAATTTGTGTGTGTGTGTGTGTGTGTGTGTGTATGTTAAATACTGTGACACAAAGGACGGCAGGGTGTTATGAACAGGAAGAGGAAAAGTACCGAACAAAGAAGTTTGGGGACAGGAAGGCGTGCTGCGGAAGGTAATGTGCATGAGTAGAACCCTGCAAGGTGCATTTAGTGCTGACGTGGGGTAGAGGTAGAAAGAGTGTTCCAGGAGAAGGAGGAATATTTGAAAAGGTACACAAAGCATGAGAAAAAATGGCGAGAAATTCTGGAGTTGAGAGGTGGGATGAGCATAGCATGAAAGTATCCCTCTCTGATTCTGCTACATTCTTCCAGGGTTTTTCCCTTTTTTCTCCACTGCCCCCTAATCCCAAGCTTTGTTAGGAATACTCCTCTAGATCATAGTGACACATAAGGATTTTCTTTGAAGTGCAGCTAGTGTGTTTTACATTTTAAATGAGAATGATTTAGATTCGGAACATTCTTCATTTTTCATTGCTACATTTTATATAGTGAATAACCTTAAAATAAAAGTTACCTACAGCATATATGAAAGGTGAGGAACACTGCTTGTAGAGTTAGACCAATGCCTTTATTGCCCCTTGGCCTCGGGCAAATCACTGAATTATTTGACTGCAAAAGAACAATGGTACTTAATTATAAACTTATTGTGAACATTAAAAGAAGCAATACATGTGGTAACTAAACATCACATGTGGTACTCAGAGTTCAACAAATGTTAGCCCTGTTTATTAATTTCCTACCAATAACAAGCATTTTTCTGTGCACTTCTATTTATGTTTTATTCTCAAGTCTGTATGTGTTTATTTAAATCTTTGCCTCAATTAACTTATATATATTTAAATGTATTGGTTAAACGACTTCTAGATAAAGAATTAAGGTTTATAAAATTAAAAATTCACTTTATTAGCCAATGATATAGCTAAGAACAAACATCTGATATCAACAATCAGCTTTAGAATGACAGTGTAAATATGCTATTTGTGAATTTGCAACAAAATATTTTCTAGATTTTCCTGTATTTCTCATAATTTAAATGGATAAGATTCTCCAACTGCTCATACAAAAATAAGATCTAAACTCTATAAAAGCCTTATTTTAGGGGGAAAAAAATTTCTGATGTCCCTATTCATAAATTGCTAAGCAACTGAAAAAGCTGCCTCTTTTTAACAAATTATTTTTTATTCCTTCCTGTGTATTATCACAGAGAAAAACCTAGAGAAAATATTGAAGGTCAGCTCACTCTTTTTTCTATTGGGAAAAAAATGACCAAATCTTTAGCTATTTCTTTTGTAGAACTCTGCAGTAGGGTCTTCCTTCAATCTTTTGTCCATAAATGGAAATAAAAGGTCTTAAAATTGTATTAATAGTCATTTCTCTGGAATACATCTCTTGTGAAATGGAGTGAAAATCAATAGCACACAATAGGAAAAACATCTTACTCAACTAAAATTAGGGTGGAATAGGACATTATAAATGGAATGTAATTCAAACAAAATTTATCTAAGGTGCTAAAAAATACTTGTTTGTAAAGTGTGCACTACATTTTAATCATGTGTGGTTAATTTCTTTTCTTTCATATCTCATTTGGACTTGGGCAGCAGCAATACATGTGGAGCACTGCAGTCGACGCCATCAGAAGATGGCGCTGAGCACCAAACAACTTTGAGGTAAACATCGGTTGAGCGCATGCGCCAGCAGAGAAACGCCTTTCCTGGGGAGGACCCTAAGGGCATATCCAATCACAGCTTGCCACCTAGCCTTCACCAGTATATAAGCCTGTGCTTGTTTTGCTTCGGCGTCTTCGCCGTTTGCCCCATTAAAACGCTGTTAGAAGAACTTCGAGTGTTGCGTCCTTCCTGCTGGTCAGGGCGGCGCGACACCTCATCTTAATTAATTACATCTACAACTACTCTGTTTCCAAATAAAATCACATTCTGGGGTACTGGAGGTTAGGGTTTCAGCATATGAATCTGGGGGAGGGGAACACAAGTCAACCCATAAGAGATAGTGACAGTAATCACCCAGGAGGGTCAGAGCAGGAGGAGGCTGGACAGCCTGAATGCTGGAGGACAGAAGAGGGAGACTTGGACCACTCTCAAAGGATGATATAAGGCGAGGAGAAGAAAGAAAATGGTAATGGAACAGAATGAGGAGAGGGGGAAACTACACTCACAGAGGGTCCCAGGTGGAAATGCAGAACACAATCTTGGGGGGACACAGAAGAGGCCAGTTTATCAGGTGCTAGGAAAGGAGCAAAGAGAAGGTTGGAAAGGGAGCTGTGAATTTTGTCCTGGAAAGCCATGAGCACAGGCTAACTGGAAACACCAGAAGATGCAAGATTTCTGACAGTCTCTCCAGTTTAATTATGGCTTCCCTTCCCTCTTTTGTGTACTCAAACTAACTAGCTCAGGGAGATTTAAGAACCCAAAGGTTCATTTCTGTTTCAAAAGCTGTTGCTTTGTGATACACATTTTCTCATTTGTTTCCCCTCATTTTTGTCAACAACCTTGTGAGACACCTTTATTCTGTATTTTCATCTACTCATTGCATTTTTTCTGTAAATACACGAATTTATTAGAAACAATTGAAGTCCCAAAGTATTTAAAAAGAGTTGGCTTATTACAGATAATCTTAAAATAGTAATTAATCCACGTGTGTTATTACTTAATTGGCACAACATTTCCTATATTAAGGGCATGGAGAGAGGGAATAGAAATCTTAGTCTGTCTCAGCTTTTATGTGAAACTCAGTCCCTTTGGAAAAACATCTGGGATTAATGTGGATGCTAAAACTGTTACCTCACACCAGAGTTTCATTTGCTCTTTCATGATAAAAATTTTCCCCTTATGGTTGCCCAGATCCACACGTATATTATTTAGGATCTGATGTAGCATGGGCACCATTTGTGGCCACATCCTCTGAAAACCACTTCAAGTGGGTTTCCAGAGCCTTTAAAAATAGGCTGGGTTCTGGCAAAGCTTACAAGCATAGGAGAAAAAAAAGCAACAACTTAACCTTTTGAAAATAATTTTAATTTTAATCTCTTCTTCCTACTTTTGCTCCTTTATAGATCATCTCAGGATATTAGTAAATATTCTGAATTTCCTATTTGTTGTTTTTAAAAAATACATTCAGACTGATCATCCAATTACATTCTTCAGCTATAAAAATCCTGTTTTCTATATTGTTCTGATCTTTTAAAAGTGCTTAGCTCTGTGTTTTCTGTACTCAGCAAACCAGTTTGTAGTGCTGATTGACTCTTCCCACATGGTGACTGGACCACTTCTTAATCACCCCAGAGCAGTGGTGTGCTTCCTATCCAGTGGTGACATTAGAGCAAGTTGCTTCTAAATGGCTGTAAAGCATGTTGCCATGGCAATGGAGCTTTCCTGGTCAGCTGGAAAGGAAGTTCTTCAGCTCTGTCTGCACTGATTCTCAGACTTGGTGTGCCACAGGAAGAATCATCCTGACGTTTGTTAATAATACTCACTCCCAGACCCCACCTGCAGGCATTCTGATTCAGGAAGTTTGGGGGTGAGCCTGCATTTATAATCATCTTTCTGGGTAATGACCATTCAGGTGGCTCACAACCCCATCGTCAGTAAGACTGTGTTCAGCACCTACATATATCCTAAGTTATGCCCCTAGATAGTGCTGATCTTTGTCGGCATTGCGTCAGTGTCCAGGACTGCCTCCTCCTCCAAGTTGCTGAAGAATTTGGATTCTGCCTTTTTCAGGATCTTTATATGTGAGCGTCTGTTACACATATGCTTTGTGTTTACTCTCTAGTCTTCCAGGCTAAGATTCTCCAGCTCTAAAAACAAGGTCATCTGTTAGTAATTCTCTGCTTTAATTAGCAAATAACCTACCTACCAAGGACATGCAATTGAATTAGCATATGCATTCTGAGAGGTTATGATTTCTTTTTGCCTGTGACTTCCGAGGATAGTTCATCATGGCGTATCTAAGGGGACGGGGGCCGTAAATGGAGTCCCTATGAAATCTCTTTGAAAAGACTAGCATATCATCTACGTGAGAAAGCAACTCCTAGGGGCTTGACTAGAAGGGTGTATACGAATTTGCGAGTTCTCTTGATCCATTATGAATCTTAGGTTTTTCAAGGAATGAGGATCAAACTTATTGGTTTATGAGAATGGAAATCATGAATTCTTTGTTGAAAACAGTGATTAGTATCTTCGCATTTTGCACCGTCTGCCCTCCTGTCTGGGTGCTTTCATCTTTATTGGTTACTCTGTAAATTTCCAGAGGGGAAGGCGAAATTTGGAATTGGCAATTAACTAACTGTGAAGGGGATGAAGCGGGATGGGTGGATAGTTGCAGTGTAACCATTGACTTAGAGGAGTGGGTAAGGCTTCTCAGCCCCTACCATTGTGGAAAGCCTATTTCAGCCACCTCAGATGGATGAATATCTATTTATTGATTAATTTGTCAACCTCTCAGCTTCTCAAAAGATGTCCTAGATAACCTTTCTTTTCTGTTTAACAATTGCTCATAAATTGAAACATATTTTTTCAATATGCATACATTGAAAGCACCAACCATGTCTCAGTGTTGTGCTAGGTGCTGTCTGAAATAGAGATAAAAACAATTCTTTCTTAAAAGTGTTTCAGCTTCACTTTTTTCCCCACAAATGAGGTGGCTCAAACAGGACTTCACAGGGCATGTAGCAAATATTCCTGCTTGGAGCCTAAGATCTACCCAGGACAGCGCTGGGTGAGTACTTGTTTTCAGTTCCCAGTGAGGATAGAGAATTGCGGATTCTAGTTTCCATTTTATGAAAGAGAATTATCCTTCAGAGCCCCAAAAACTCTTATTAAAGTGCTCTCAATCTTAAATCTTTTTTCCAAGCTGAATAAGTTCAGATGCCTTTGATCTCTCCCTTTGGGTCTGAGTTTTCAACTTTTCCAACCCTTATTGTTTTGAAATAAGTAAAATTTGCTATAAACTGGACTGCAAACATATTTCTACTTGGAAATGACTTCGACAGCCACAAAACACAAGTGGATAGCAGTGTGGAGAAGAAATGGCACCAAGTGTGGGCTTTGGAGCCAGATAGATTTAGGTTCAAGTCTCATCTTGGCCAATTAGTAGTTATTGGAAACTGGGCATGATTCTTACTACCTGAGCCTCAGTTTCTTCTGTGAGAGGGGATAATGATAGCTCCTTGAGGGAGGTCATTGTGATGATTAAATTAAATTCTCAATATAAAGCACCTGGCGTATAAATGTCAGTTTCCTTTCTCAGCTTTCCTGCTACCCAAAATAAGAACATTTAAAGATGGAAATGCATTAAACGAAGGCTGTATGTCAAGAGGAGAAGGCGAGAGAGTTTGGGGCTTTAATGACCTCGATCTTTGGTTATTTATGGAGTTTTCTCTTGGTTTTAAGAAGATTTCAAATTAGGCTTCTAAAATCTATTTCCTTTTGCAAGGAGAAGCAAAGTCAAACTCTTGGATATTTGCTTTATTGTTCTGTCCACCCATCACCTGGGCTCCCTCCCCAAACTCTTTATTTGAAATATAATAAAATACTGTGAAAATAAGGTAGTTGGTCAAATGCAGTCTTTAAAGCTATAATAGATGAGTATGTAGTAAGTCTTATTTAGAACTATATGTAAGAATCACTTGGGACCTTTGTAAAATTATACATTCTGTCCGCACCTCAGACCTAGTAAATCCCAGACTCTGGGCATGGGGAGCTGGCATTGGAAAAGTTCCCTGGTGATATCAACAATAACCATTGCTTTAGGGCAGTGTTGGAAAACTTGGTGTCTCAGAATCACCTGGAGGGCTTGGGACCATTCCTTCCCTTCCTGCCCTGCCAACCTTGATACTATAGGTCAGGGGTGGAGCCCAAGAATTGCATTTCTAACAAGGTGATGACAATGCCACAGGTCTGGGGACCAACCTTTGCAGACCACTGATTTGAGGCTTCCTTTTACGTTAATACAGTAGGAGCTCAATTCTAACTTCAGCAACCCTAAACCATTTACTATACTTTCTGACCCCGAAGGATAAAGTCTAGGGAAGAAGATACAAATAAATTAAGTATAAGCCTTTTAAGGACAGTGAAAAAAAGCAATTGTGAAAGCCTGTAAAGTTAAGAGGTAAAAATTACTATCTTCAATGATATGGATATTTTTATTTGTTATTTAATAAGACTAACTCCAGTGGTTTGCAGAGAAACTGGACTTCGCACCTTACTAGTGAACGGTTTCTGTGAACACCAGGGTAGCCACCTCTAGAGGCGGGGACAGCCTCACAAGGCCTCTGTCTCTGATCTCCTGGCTGGCTATGGAGATATTAGGCACAGAGTCTGAGAGAAAACCACAGCGCCAAATGCCCTCTTATGGCGGTGGTGTGGGGTGAGGTACCCCTCTGACCTGTGCATGAGTGTTTCTGGTTTTGTTTTTGTTTTTTTATATACTTTATTTTTTAGAGCAATTTTAGATTCAGAAAAAAATTTAGGGGAAGGCACAGAGATTTCCTGTATACTTCCTGCCCCTACACATGCATAGTCTCCCCCACTGTCAACATTCGCCCACCAGAGTGTTACATGTTATTGTTACAATTGACAAACCTACACTGACATATCATTATCACTCAGAGTGCATAGTCTGCATTAGGGTTCCCTCTTGGTGTTGTATACTCTACTAGTTTGGATGAATGTATAATGACATGTTCGCACCATTATAGTATCATACAGATTGTTTCATTCCCCTAAAAATCCTCTGTGCTCTGCCTAGTCATCCTTCAATGGGGTTTTTAAGAGTAAGAATAAAAAAGAGTCTCAGGGCACAGCAAACACAAACGACAGATTTTCTGTTCTGCTTCCAGAAAAAGCAGAAAAGAGAGTAGGAAGCAATATTTTGAGTTATGAGAGGTAAAAGAGTGAAACAATGCATAGTTTTATTTTTCAATGTTTTAATCATATCTCTGTGGAAGTCGGCAACCTGAGCCTTCCAGCATCAGTCAAGTGGAAATGTGATTCCCAGGGTTACAATGTCTGCAGGAGGATTAGGCTTCTTTGTGTAAAATATCATCTTACTTCTTGGGAGAGATCTTCAAACAATTCCTCAAAAAATGGATTTTTAATGGAGCTTGAAAGATAAAGCCATAATTTTCACATTGATGGAAAGTGAGAGGATGGAGTATTCAGAACACATTTAAAGAAGTGGATGGAATTTTGAACACTGTAAAAAAATAAAATATAAAAAGAATCTGGGGGCTAGTATTGTACTATCTCACAGGAAATGAATATATGAATATATGAAGGAGTAGCAGAGTCTGAAAATTATATAGTTTGGTCAATTTGATTATCAGTGGGAGGATTATTCAGCTTGTTGATTATCTGCAACAAAATTTTAATCCCAGTATGGCTTCTTCAGCTTGCTTTGCCTGCAATTAGTTAGCATGTGCTTGGGGAATGCCAACTAACTCTAATATTAGCTCCAGGAAAACATAATCACCAAGGTAAATCTGCAGCTGCTGCGAGAATGAATGCGTCCCAAAGCCAGACACCACTGGGTTTTATATTGGATGTGGTTTTGGATTATTCAGGCTATGAAAATGCAGATAATCAGGAATAGAGTGAAATTCTACTCCCCCGACCCCCTACCAGAATGTGGGACTTCCTTTTGGTCATCTTCCTATAGTTCTGCTTTCCAGTGAGCTACATTTCTGCTCAGAACCTACTGAGCTAAGAGGTAGAAAGCTGGGATTTATGTCCAGATACGTGTCCCTGTGGCTCATACCCCTGGTGGGACAACTATGAGCCACATTGGGCTTCCCTCACCACAGTTATTGTTAATTTCTATTGTCAATTTCAGGTGAGTTCTGCAAATGCCCCTTATGGGTCACAGGCAAAGACAATTCTGTCCTCAAGATATTGTGTACATGTGAGTGAGCAGAAGGCCGTAATGGAGGGTGATATTGAGCTGAAGTTTAGCTATAAATAGAAATGTATTTTTCAGAGGAACAATTGTAAATTGAAATTGAAATTCCTCAGGAAAACAACACAAACTTTCCTCAGGGCCCCTCCCCCATCAGTTAGGATTAGGTTCAGCTGCATGTAACAGAATATCCAAAATAAAAGCCTAAAAAGATCTGAGTAAAAAAAAGTGCAAGGTCCGTTTCTTGCTTATGTAGGACGAAGTTTTATGAAGTTGTCACAGTCATAGGCTCCCGCCCTGTTGATGCTCAGCAGATGGTTTTCACTGAGATGGTTACTCAGGCTCCAGTTACCACTTTCACCTTTTAGCTGGCAGAAAAATGGAAGGATCAAGAAAGGGCATGCCCATTCTCTATAAGGCCCATTCCTGGAAGTTGCCCAGGACTCTTCAGTTTATGTCCCATTGACCAGAAGACTTATTCACGTGATCACATCTAGCTACAAGTGAGGCTGAGAGGTCTTTATTCTGGGTGGCCCTGTGCCCAGATAAAAATGGAGGATTCTGTTACTAAGAAAGAGGAGAACTGATATCAGAGATAATTAACTGTCTCTGTCACACACTGCTTACCTTTTATTAAGGGCAAAGCAAACAGACCTCCAGCAGGGATGGTATTAGATTATATTACAGGTTGTCCTTATGTTTCAGAGGAAGGGAAAACCTGTTGTCTTTCGTTGTCCCTCTGTCCTTTTCCCTCTTCTGCTCTCCTTTCCCAGTGCCCTGAGCAACTATATATAGGCCTAGGCCACTTTGTAGGACTTAATCAGGAATAATTGTGAGTCTTTGAAATAGAAAAGAAAAAAAATGAGTGTCTTGTCTAGTGTATCTTTCATGGTTATCTCCCCTATTCACTGTCTTCGAGATTTTTTACAACTCTGTAAGTTGTAGAAAACTCATAATAATGCAAATTATTTTTGCCCATAGAAATGCAAATTAGTTGTATCTGGTGGAATGCGATTGATTTTTGACTCATTTTACATCTATTTGTAATTTTATTCCAGTATTCTTTATCTACCTATGTATGTGTGGTGCTTTCAATTCCCCTTTGAACAGGCTGCAACATTTTACTGGTCCCCTCATTAATTAGTGAGTTAAAAAATATCTTTGACATGTGTTCATTCTGTATCTGTTAGAGAGTTATGTTCACATCCTCTTTTAAAAATTGTCCTTTAACAGAATATTGAGCCTGATTCTGTGCCTGGTATCTTGGTATACTCTGATGTTCTTGATCCTCTTCATCACAACAAACCTATTCCCTTGGGGTCATTAATGCACTCTGTCATACGTTTAGAAAACAGCTTAAAACATAACATCAATAATAATAGTAATGATAACACTATTTACTGAGTGCTAATTAGCCAGACACCATATATACCCAACTCATTTAACCTTCCTCACTCTACCCTGCTGACATGAGTATTATTATACCCATTTTTAGGTGTGAAAACTGAGGCTTGAAAGTAGTTCAACATCTTTTGCAAATTCACATAGCTGAAAAGTGGTAGAGGCTGGATCTGAGCTCAGGTTAAATTCCAAGCCAGTATCCATTTCCCATTTTTCTGGGCTTGACAGTTAATGGCCTCAAGTGGCCACTGTTACTACTCCTTTCAGAGACATTTGTACATTAACAGAGAATACTCAAAGGAATGAATCTTTAATAGTGGATTTCAGACATTTTTTTGGTGCTGTTGGTGCTGAGATGCTTCCATAGGTAGAAATTTCAATCATCACATAGACTGCTCCCTGCCTTTTCAGCTATGAATAGAACTCACTCTACTCAGGGAGCAATGACCATCGGTGATGGTGGGAAGAACCTTAGGGGCTAGAGACCTGGCTTCAAGTTCCAACTCTGCTACCAACTAGCTATGGACATACAATTATAGGGCCAGGAGGGTCTTCTTTGCTCATCTCACAAATGAAGAAACTGAGGGCCAAAGAAGCATTTCTGACTTTCAGAGATCTGCTTGCTAAAACAGCATGTGGCACAAAAGGGATTTAGATGGCAGTGATGAGGATCCAAGGGGAGACATCCAAGCAAGAGGAAAGTGTCTGAGATTTGGACTTGGAAGACTTGGGTTTGAGGGCTAACACTGCTGTGTGATGTTGGATATGTTACTTTGGCTTTTTTTTTTTTTTACCCAAGGGTCTTCATCTTTAAAGTCAGAAATATATGGTTTCCAGGATCTTTCTAGCACTAAAAGTCTTTGGCTCTTTGAATTGAATGCATCGTGGGCTTTATTGTTATTGACTATAAATATTATTATGTGTGAAGAAAAGGCAAATATCTCCCTTGTTCCATCACTGTACTTGGAGTTTTCACATATTTATCTGATTTGATCCTTTTAACAATCCCTGAAGTTGGTTAGGAGAGTATTCCTATTTCTATTTTAGAGATGGATTTGAGGCCAAGAGGGGTTCAGTAATCTATCCAAATGCCATTTTTTACTTTCAGGGCCCCTGTGGGTGGATTTGGAGGGAAGAGCTCCTGAACATGTTGGTATATCATAGGGCTTGGGGCCTTAGGGAAATGCTAAGTCCTCAAAGCTATGATAAGAATTAAGGATAATTTCTAAATGTGATTTTAGTAATTGCAAGTTAAAACATTTGAAAAACTTATTTGAAGGAATTCTTTAGCTAGGAAGATAATAGTTGGCTTCATCTCTAAAATGGCATTAATAACACCTGTCTTGCAAGCTTGTTGCAAGAATTAGATGAGATAATGCATGCAAACCATCTAGAACTGTGTTGGGTACATATTGGGCATGAAAGACATCTAAAACCTTTCTGGGCACAGATTGGGTATACTCAAAGAATAACTGATGTCAGTACTGCTATGCAGACATAGTGAAAGAAATCTGCTCATGGTATCTATCAATGAGGCTGCCTTTGTCAATAGGCATTCAATTCCAGCATTTTGTTTTTTTTTTTTAATTTCAGCATATTTTGGGGGTACAGATGTTTAGGTTACGTATGTTGCCCTTGCCCCACCCTCCCCCTCTAAGTCCGAGTTTCAAATATGTCCAATCAATTCCAGCATTTTGTATCAATACAATAACCCTGTGAATATATCTCACTTATTTCTAATTTAAAATCAAATAAAGTTCCTCTGGAGGAAAACAACCATCTAATAGCACAGAGGATACAAATACATCATTGACTTGGGCAAGAGTACATCTGTCTCTTTAATTTAAGCTGTTGGATTTGATGGAATGTTTTCAGCCTTCAGGACTTCACATATCATAGGGATTTTTAAAAACTACTTTCTTTTTTAGCATAAAACTAATATACTTGCAAAGTAAATATTTCAAGCAGAATGGGACTTTATAAAATAAAAACTGCTCTGTAGACTATTTTTTTCTCTAACCCCCACCCCACCCTTCAGTAATAACCCTGTTAGTAATTTTCAGAATCCTTCCAAGAATTTTTGATGCATATATGGGTGTACTTATTTGTATATGTTCTTGAAAAAGCATGAATAGGATCACATTATTCTGTACCTTGTTTTTTTTCTCTTAATAATATATATTGGAGATTATTCTAGATCAGCACATCTTTACTCATTTTGTTCTTTTTAGCATGACATACTACTCCAGGTATGGATATATCATAATTTATTTAATCTGTCCCTTCCAGATGGTTACTTAGGTTATTTTCCTTTTTTCTTCTGTTATTAATACAAACCAGACCACAATGAACAGCCCAATGATGTATTTGCATAATTGTGGGAGTATCACTAGGATTCTGTGTGGACATCTAATTGGGCTGTACATCATTAATTGTATGGATTGGAGGTTTGGAGATTCCAAAAGGACTAACTGTGACTCTTTACCACAATGTTTATGCCTTGATTGAAAGCAGTGACTAATGGAGGGAATGTTAGAGATCATTTCAGCCCTCTTCTTTATGTGCAAATATTTATCAGACTCTTCTCAGAAAATATTATCTTGTTAAGCCAGTATGGGTCACAATATTATAGTAAAACAAAATAAGGGATTTGAAGGGGCTCTTGGTGTTAGGTTTGTTCCAGGTGGGAACCCGAAAAGTATGTATAGGACAGAATGGGATTAATGCAAAACTTAGGCTTATAAAACAATAGCTGCAGGAGTCTGGGGAGTCTCTGGACCTTGTAAATCTAACAGACAGCTACAGCCAGCATTCCTTCCCCCTCCTTCCCTGATAGAGAAGAAGGCTATCCCTCCCTAGCTCTCCTGATAAGGACGATGCCAGAGCAGAAGGATGCATGCGACTGGGACAAAGGAGTCCTAGAAGTTGGTTATTTGAAGAAGAATTTATTACAAGCAGCTGTTCTGGCCCACTTACTTACTCCCCCACAGAAAACCCTCTATAAAACCCAAGGCTTTCCCCTTTGCTCTCGTGGATGCTTTTTTGCCTCCACCCATCTGCACCCACATGCTCAAAATAAACAGCATTTTGCTTCACAGGAGGCTTCACGTGTCCCTCTCTCAGCTCTGGACCTAACACTTGGAAAATCAAAAATGCTATACAAGTGACTACTCCTGTTCTGATTAGCATTATGGTATTGGTTACTAGGATGTGCCACTGAGGTGGGGCTCACTGAGGCCTAACACTGAGTCCTTTCTGTTCTATTCTTCTCCCTCAACCTTCTAATCATCATTTATTGAATTATTAAATATGCTCAATTTGTCCTTCCTAGTTGGTCCAGTTCCTTCCATCTCCTTTTCCTTCCCACTACCTTTTTTCAACATGCCATCACATGTGACAATAGAGAGGCCTTTACTATGTTCTAGGCATTGTGTTAGTAGGCTTAAGTACATTTTCTGAGGTAATCCTCTCAACAGCTCCATGAGGTAGGGATTGCTCTCCCCATTTCACAAGATGAGGGTGAGAAACAGGCTCAGAGATGTTAAGTGTTGTTCCCAAGATTACATAGCTTGTATTTAGTGACCTGGGTTTGAAACTTGGATGTACTCAACCCCAAAGGCTATGTCCTTACCTCTATATCAGCTGCCTTCTAATTGGCCTGTGTTCAGACCTATTTCTCCTTCTCTAGTTCAATTCCTCAGTCCTGCTAGATTAGGTTCCATAAAATATCACATAAACACAACATTTTTCTATTCAAAGGCCTACAAAGACCTAATTCCCAAAGACTTGTCAATTTTCTCATTGAAATGGAAATGTTAATCTGAAATTCAAAGCCTTTTGACCTCAAGACCCTACTTAAATTTCCATGAAAATCATCTTCATCTCTTTGCTTTTTTGTAGTCCCAGGGGAAAGAATTTATATGGGAGAGTCAGACCTGAGCTCTTCCCTACTCTACCACTTATTATCTGTGTGTGACCTTGGGCTAGTGAGGTAACCTTTCTGAGCCTTCATTTCCTCATCTGTAAAATGGGGATAACATATCTACATTATCTAAAATCCTTATACCACCACTGATCATGTAAAGGGCCAGGGAACTATTGTCGTTACTTATATTCTGTACCTAGCCTGTTACTCTGTACTTACTAGGTGATCAATGACAGCTACTTGAATGAATGGATTGGATGAAAGCTTTGATAGGTGGCATAAGCTGGGCCAGGCAGACTTTAGCAAGAGACCAGCTTGAGGACCTGGGGATGATGTATATTTATGTGCATAGGGAATGATAATGAGGAGAAAGATGAAAAAGAGGGGAGTCTCTGAGAGAACATATTTCTGAACAGAAAATATGTCGTGGATTGTGCTTCACCTCCAATGGAGAGTTGGGGACATTAAAGAAAAAGGCATTTATATATTTGGCTCCTCCTTTCCATCAAGTCATACTTGGGCTAATTTCTTTGTACTTATCAGATGAGTAAAGTGAGGCACAACCTACATTCTACAAGTCCCATGATACAGAACATGCATGGCTAAATTCTCCACATTACAGGATGTTAGAGTCTGATATTCTCAAGAGGGAAAATGTATTAAAGGCATACTACTATTTGGAGGATTTTAATTGATGTTCACTATAGTTTCTTTGCATTTTCTGAAGGCCTTTATTTGCTTGCTCCACAAAGGTAGAGTCCACTAATATTAAACATAAACATGTTTATAGTAGGTTTAGATTGACCATTTAAAAGTCACCTGGCTAGGGATTTGATGCTTCATAAGAGTGAGGAAGAAAACAAAAACAAAACAAAACAAAAACCTCAGGGAAATAGTTTCCCAGTAATGTGGAATTGTAAATTGTTCTTTGTGTTATTATTTCACAGCTGGGTCAGTTCAATGTTTACAAAAATTTAAATTACTTTACATAGTCCTTTTAGATTTTGGACTGTGGGAGTTACAGTGTAAAATGGAGCAAGAGGCAATGTGGCCTAGGGAAACAAAGTTAAGGTGTAAAACAATAAAAGATAAAAATGATCATCAAATAATATGAGTATGTTCAAATTCAAATGGTATTTTAGAAATAAGTCGATGTAAGCATATGAGGAATAAAACAGGTTTTTCCAGAAAAGCAAAATAAAAGTACAAGGACAATGGAAAAACAGATCTGTTCATTTAATACCTGTTGGTATAAATGTTTGCTTCTCTGCATAATCTAGATATAAAAGCAAAAATGTAGTATGTTTTGTTCCATCTTGGAAGAAAACCAGTTGGTCCAGGACTCATCCCCATATGTAACATTTGCATGTGGATGCATAAGGTTGACCTGGGCAGAGAAGTGGAAGGGGGAAGGGATGGCGGGCTGATAAGAGTTTAGACCATCCCAGGGATGCGCTGGTGGAAACTCAGTGTGGGGAGATCAAGAGAGGGAAGCAAAGAAGGGGTTTTGGTTTGGGTTATAGATACAAACATAATATATGCCTGGGTTTCTGAGAGCATCTGGAAAGTTCTGCAGATGCAGTGGTTCCTCTTATTTATAAATAATTGAATGTTGGCAGTTTTGCATTTCTTATACTTCTCTGCCTATGTGCAGTGGTTCACAACTTTAGCTGTATATTAGAATCACTTAGGGAGCTTTTGTAAAATAGTTTGCCTGGGCCTTAATACAGACCAATTAAATCAGAAATTCTGGGGAGTAGAACCTTTGCATCTGTGTATGTGGTATTTTTAAAAGTTTTCTAGGTGATCCTGATGCACAATGAGGGTTAAATACTGGAGCAGAAGTATTGCTTTAAGTACAGTACTTGTGTCTTCATCTGAGATTTAAGCCAGCAACCTACTTTTGGGACTTCAGGGTTTCTGGTGGCCATAAAGACCTGGAATAGTCTTTAGGTCATAGCCCTTTGTGGGTTTTGGGATCCAAGTAGGAATCCTAGTTCCACCACTTGCTACATGTAGGCCTTGAGCAAGTTGCTTACTCATGTAAGCCTCGGTTTTCGTACCTGTAAATTGGGGATAACATCCATTTAACAGGGCCATTGAAAAGATTAAGCAAGAGAATGTACTTATGAATAAATTATCTGATACAAGCTGCTATTCATTCAACACTTTCTACATGTTCATTGGGCTCTGCTCCACAAAAACCCAATGAAGATGTTTAAGATGCTCATCAAATCTGTAGATACGAAACTGGGAGATGTAGCTTAGATAAGAGATGTTAGAATCAAGATTCAAAAAGATTTTGATTGGTTGGAAGGATGATCAACTCTCTCAAGATAAGTACAGGGATTTGAACTTAAAGTGTATAAAAATAAATATAGAGCCATAATCTATAACAAGACAGGAAATGAGAGTAGTTCCAGTGCAAAAGGTCTGTGAGTTTCATGGACAACAGATTTAATATGAAGTAGCTGTGTAGTGTAACTGTTGAGAATGCTCCTGTAGTTAGAGGTTGATTTAAGAGAAATGTGGGAAGCAGGTCTCATGCAGCCACAGACTCTCTGGGTCCTGCCCTGGACTGAATCCCATCTTTAAAGCTCATTTATTCATACAGCAAACATTTATTGAAGACTTACTGTGTGCAGGGCCCTGTTCTAGGCTTTGGGGATACAATGTCCTTATCCCCCTGGAGCTTAACTTTTAGCCTCCTTTAAACAAGGAGGTGGGATAGGGAGATAATTCTCAAGTACATAGGGTATAAGAGCTATTAGAGATAAGAGCTATGGAAAAAAATGAACCAAGAAGAGAAGAAAGGCCTTGCCATAAGTGGAAGGTCTTATTTGCAATTTTAAATAGGGTGGCCAGGGATAGCTTTATTGAAAAGGTAACATTTGAGTAAAGTTGGAGGGAAGTAAAGAAGATAAGTGGATATCTGGGGGGGGGAAGAACACTCCAGGTAGAGGAAACTGTTACTAAACCAAACTGGGATCCGCTCACCTGGCTCAGTAAAGCCAGACACTGAAATTGAGAGTTGCAGCAGGAGAAAGAGGCTTTATTGCAGGGCGCCATGCAAGGAGTATGGGCGGCTAATGTTTAAAACCTGAACTCCAAAAAAAAAAAAAAAAAAAAAAAAACCTGAACTCCTTGATGGCCTACCAGCCAGGATTTTTAAAGGCAGGGGTACATTTTAGTCAGGTAAAATTGTAAATCAATATATGGAGGTTATACATTGGCCTGGCCCAAAAAGCCGGAATATTCTGAAGTGTGGGGGGTATAGGTGAATTCAGAGATTCTTGGATTAGTAGAAAGGCATGTTAAGATGGATGTGACAGGTCCCTGTTACCAAAAGCTCAGCACTTGCCCATGAGGCCACATCAGAAGAATGAGGACAAGTGATTGAGGAGAAGGAAAGAGAAGTTTATTACTTTGCTAGCAGAGGAGGAAAATGGTAGATTATTATCTCAAAATTCAAATTCCTGTACCTAAGGAGAAATACAGAGCTTTTAAAGGGAGGGCCTTCAGTTCTAGGCTATTGTTGTTTAACTGTAGTTAATGATTCTAATCATCTTGCCTGGAGACAAAGCCATGGTCTCTGCCCACCTAGGAGGTCCACTCAGACCTCCCCCAGCCAGGCACTGGGCCTGGGATGGAGCAAACAGTTTAGCTGAGCTATCTCCTGTAACACAAAGAACAAAAGACATTCCCCTGCCCTTCCTTACCACCTGCCTGAGATAGGGATGCAGGTCTCAGTTCCCAAAAAGAGTAGGGGAAGTTTTAAAGACAGAAAATATCTTTTGACCTTTTTTTCCCCAGGCCATTCCCTCTGTTACATATTCCCCACTCTCAATTTTATGCTTTCATATCTATGGGAGGAGGAGTCAGCGACTGATCTGTTACACCTCAAGGAAATTTAGAAGAAAGAATGGAGGTCAGAGTTCAATTCCTCAGTTCCCCCATTATCTGCATTTTCCATCTGTGGATGAACATATGTTAAAGTGCCATTTTTTTAAGTTTCCATTAGAAACCCAAACACTTCATGACTCTGGCTCACTTCGAGGGCCATTGTTCTCATCAGGTGGCCCATTGACTTTTTAAGGCTAGCCAGGTGCCTAGAACTTACCTTGAAGGGACTCAAGATTTTCTTTTATTTCCATGCTGCACCCACTTACACTCGAAAGAGGGGTCTCTGCCCTGTGTCAAAACCACAAGTGCAAAGATCTTGACATGGGATATGCTTGTCTTATTCAAGAAAAATAAAAGAAGCCCTAATTGGAATATTACATCCAATCATAGGCCTCATCCTTACTGTTTTTAGCCACGTAAAAGAAAAATATTTGGAAACAAAGCATTTGAAAAATACAAAAAAAAAATTAAAGATAGTATAACTCATCCACTATTCAAGTATTCTTGACATTTTGGTATACTTCCTTCCAGCTTGTAAGTAGATTGACATGCAGAAGTAGCAGAAAATAGCAAAGTTGAATTGAAATTTATTTTTTAGGAGCTCTCCAGGGCTCCATTGCTAGCTCTGGTCATTCAATTCTGTATTCCTAGCATCCAATATTCAAATGTGGGCCTCAGAATACTTTCAAGTTACTACAGGTTAAATCTAGCCTTTGAGTTATTTTCAAATAGTTGAAATCTCAAGTATTTATTTTGTAGATCCTTTACATTCAACGATTTATAGTTTTTAAACTCTTCGCCACTTTGGCAGATGAAAAATGCCCTCTTACTTTCAGCTTTCATTACTATTGGCATTGAGCATTCTTTTCTATGTTCACTGACCATTTGCAGTTCTTCTGTGATTTTCCTGCTTACCAATAACTCTTTATAAGATATAGTACCTAAACTAGGGTGTTTCTAGAGGATGTTGAGCTGAATAGCAAAGACTATCATTTAGGAGAGCTCCATAATTTATTGGGTAAGTTTGTTGAAGTTAAATAAACTTACATACCAACCCCAGGTATGGGTAGCCTGGTTTTCTTCAACAACTTTAGCTTTATGAGATTGCTTTTCCCTTTAACAGTAAAATAAAAATAGCTTAAGCATTTATTATACAAATAACAATGGGATAAAATTTAAGATTGAGTGAAGCCCCAAGATGCAACAGATATAAAATTCTAAAGCAAGTGCTAGACAAAAATACAATTTTAAACTGGTATTGCTGATAATGGGTTCTGTGCTCCTTAAAAGTCCACTCTTCCCAGAAGTGACTGGGAGAGAATGGGGCTTCCCTACTCCCTTAGGTTAGGCCTAGTGAGGGGTTCTTCTGTAGGATGACTCAGAGGGTCTGACATGTGTTCCATTCAGTTGGGGACATAGTACCTGGGACCTGACCCTTGCCTGAGAAAGCTAGAGCTGCCTACAGCATCATAATAGATGTGGCTATACTGTTCTATCCAGGGATTGATAGGGAAAGGGATGAGACAGAGTTTCTCAGGAATCAGACAGTTGTGGGCTGTTTGGCAAAGAGACCTAGCATGTGGCCTTCCAGGATTTTTTTTCTAATAGAGCGACCTCAGTAGCAACAACTGGGATGTGTATGCTAGTATTAATGGAAACTTTTCATTCTATTTAATTATGAGCACATATTCCAAACCTTTATTGCATTCATACAGGCAAAGGAAGAGGACCTTCAATGATATATTCAAAGATTCACTCTTGGTAGGGACATTTTATAGGGAAAGAGAATGGTTAGATAATAATCGTTGGTACAAAATACAATGACCGACTGGTTTAAGATCATTAGATTCTTGACTTATAGTCAGCAGCCAGTCAACTGGGTAAGTAATTAGTTTCCTAGAGCCAAGACTTAATTCCACTGAATTTATCAGAGAATTGATTAAGCATTTTTCAGGAAGGGAGTTGGGAATTATATGCTGTAAAAAAAAAAAAAAAAGTTTTGTCCCAGACTGGGTTTGAATTAATTTTTATTTTACTTGAAATTCTTAGTTAGTGAGTAAGGTAGTAATCACAAGTAATCACGGAGTTCAAGGATACAATTGCCTGAATGACAGAAACTGTAGAGAATTGCCTGGTGATTGGACTTTTTGAGGATGTCATGAAAGAAAGAGTCATTTTGAACATCTGCTAGGACCAGAGAGCCAAGAACCAGTTGTTTAAGTCAGCTTTTACAACTTCCACTTGCCACCGCCATCACTGTGGTATGTCGTCTCCAAATATGGCTGCAGAAAATTCCTACTATCCCTGTATATACATCCAGCTCCTTTCACAGAGAGATGGAGTCTGTCTCTCTTCTCCTTGAATCTGGGCTGGCCTTGTGACTTGCTTTGACTAAGAGTATAGCAGAAGTGACTTTTAGTCTTTAAGGGAACTGGTAGCCTGGACTTTCTTTGTTTTAGAATCTAACAGCTGGGTAAGAAATCTGAGTATCCTGGGATCACTACTTTTGAGGAAGCCCAAGCTAGCCCCATGGAGAGGTCATGTGGAGTGAGACACTTCCCTGCCCAGGTGCTAGGCACATGAGTGAAAAAGCCGTTTTGAATGTTCTGGCCTTAACAGATTCCATATGGAGCAGATCTGCCCAGCTGAAACCAGACTAGATTGAAGAATTGTGAGCTATAACGAGTCATTGTTGTTTTAAGCCACTAAGTTTTTTTTTTTTTAATTCAGCAGCAGACAACTGAAACAACCACCCTGGAGGGGTTGGAACTTGACTAGTTAGCTAGTGTGTGTGTGGGGGGGGCGGGTAGGGGTATTGCAGGATGGGGTGGGAGAAAGAGAGGTGACATGCAAGATGGAGAAGTAGACCAGAAGCCAACCTTGCACGTCATCCTTCTGCAAGTGTCCTATCTGAAGCCCAAGCTGGGGAAATAAGAAGTTACAAGGTTAAATCAAGTATACAATTTTCCTTCCTGACTTAGACTAGACATTCCAATTTCTGAATTGAGAGTCTTTGGGGTACAAAGTGAGCATAGGATTGTCTTTTACCTCAGAGTGAGCAGAAAATTCAGATTCAGGGGCCTACAGACATTTTCATTCACAGGCATGGAGAGTAACCTTCACCTAATTAACATTAATGGGACAGTGTGAGGACAATAAGATCATAGTAAAGGTGAACTTTCATTATTTTACGAATCATGCTTGATCAAAGTATACTGCTCACCCCTCACATGGCCAGAAGCCCAATAGCCCCCTTTTGTGGGAGAAGCTTACCTTTTCCCAGTCCAAGACATTGCTCCAGTTTCTTGGCAGCTTCAGGCTTTTGACTCTCATACTGTGTTTTATGGCTATTGCCCTTTCTGACACTCCAACTTTGACCCCCCCAAAGGACAAGGTCTCCTTTTCTTCAATTTCAAAGCATCACCCCACCCAAGGCAGTTGTGTGCAGCAGCCCTTTGGGGTCTCAGCCACCACAGAAAACAACTTAAAATTGACTATTACAAATCCACATTCTTACAAATCTTCAGCCAGTGAGAAATTCTCAGTGGCAGGAATGGCTGCTTCTTTCCTTGGATGCTCTCCCATTTTTCCTCTCTGGTATCCAGCTTCTGAACACCCACATTTCTATTCATTTCTAAAGCAGAAGAGTTCAGCTCCTCTCACCTACCTCAAACTACTTACCAGACTACTTTCACGGGCCCCCAAACTCATTAAGGCTCTCTGCTACACATGTGACCACGCATGCCGTCTCAGGTTGATGATAATGGTCAACTATTAATAATATTTATTGTTTTCCCCAGAGGCCAGGTTCATGTGTTAAGTCATTTAATATCTTCTCCACAATGTGGATATCATAACAACCCCTTAATCTCATTTTATAGTTAAAGAAACTGGGATGCAGAGAGATTAAATAAAGTATTCAGGTCGCACAGTTAGTTCCCTCAGCCAGGACTCAAATACAGGGCAGTCTGTGCGGAGGCCACCAACTTTACCATGACACAGCACTGCCTTTAAAATTATAACTCTTTAAATTTAAATTAAATCAGTCTTAAAATGACGCCATCCTTAGTAAGGCCTCACTTCCCACTGGGCATTGTTGAGAAACTATATGCACATTTCTTCATCCCTTGTTTAGAACTAGTACTGAAGTGGAAAATTGGAAAATTCCACTAAAGTGGAATTCTTAGAAAATTCCACTACTGGGTTTTTCTCCCTTGCGATCCTTCCCTGGGCCTCCTCCTCCTTCCCTGAGACCTTCCCCCACGCCCCCCTGCAGCTGCTGCCCCCATAAATCACCTGTAGCAATTAGTGTACCAGGCTGTAAAGTAGCTTAGGACTCTGCCTCACTAAATTTAACCCTGTTGTAACCGTGCCCCTCCTCCTTAAGCAGAGTGTATAAAAGATTGCAATGCTCTTTGTCTGGGGCTCAGAATTTGGGGAGAGCAAATTCCCCTCTGGGCCAAATTTCCGGCCAGTGTGAAGTATAAAACCTGTTTTGCCAAATCTCTGAGTGTGTCTCTGGGTCTATTCCCAGTCAGCCCTGCTGTAACAGTACCACAAAGGGCATGGATTAATTTTTCCCTTACTTCATGTTTATGTTTAATATAAAAAAACATTTGAAGGCAGATATAGAAATTATGGCAATTTGAGATGTTGTGAGGTGACATTGGGAATTTGATATCTTACTCCCACCACCATCTCTTGCCTCTACTTGTGAGATACCTGGAGAAATCATATGCCTAGGAGAAAGGCTGGCAAATAGTGGCAAAGCAGTGGTTTCTGATGAGCTCTGGCTTTCTCTCCAAACTCCAGCTGAACCCTGCTGAACCACTAGACTTTGGGGTCTTGGTTAGAGCCTAAAGGGTCTCCTTCCAAATCAGAATCTTACTCCCCGAAAGGCAAAGGGCACTCTAACTCCTACCTTGCCTTCCAGAGGAAAGAAGGAAACTTCTATTTCCTGTGTGTTCCTTAACAAATATGAGCTAAGTGCTATCTTACCCACTAGGAAATGGGGAAAGAATTGAGAGCCTAATAAATGCTGTGCCTGCTGTTATGGAGCTCACAGCCTGGTAGGGTGACAGGCATGAAACGGAGTAGCACACAGTGATAATGATAAATTGGAATACGTGCTCTGAAGAGAAAGTACAGAATTTTATTTAAATTGGGGATGAGCTTGGGGGGAAGTTCATGGCAGGGGTATTCTGAGACCTTAGAGGCCTGCAGGAGCCATCCTGGTATAGTGTGTCCCACATAGAGGTAATAATAAGTGCAAGTCTTGCAGTCAAGAAAGGGTTTGATGAATTGCAAGCCCTGGACTGTGGCGGTGAAAATGAAGCCAGTAGCACATCAGATGGTTAGGCAATGGGGGGGGCCTTTGAGACTACGATAAGTGTGAGGGTCACCCCCTTTGTGATAACAAGACCTACCTTCCTCCCCCATTCAATATGATCCCAGTGGCCAAGGGATGGGGACATCCCACAAGCTAGGCCAATCAGAGTGTGTATCTTGAGGATCTGTATCTCAAGCAGAGTGGCCTAAGGACAGAGAACCATCAGGGCCCAGCCATTCTGATGTCTTCACTGTTCTACAAGTTTCTGACTGAGCTTCCTAGAGTCACTGGATCTCCTACCTTTCCCAAGCCTTGCTTATTGAGTTTTTCCTTCAATTCTGAAAAGTCTTTTTGGCTGAAGTTAGCCAGGGTTGATTTATGTGGCTTGTGACTGAAAGAAGAGGCTGAGCAGGATAAAATCCCAAATCGGTAACAATCAAAGCAGATCAGGAAGCCAGCAATGTTGACTTTTAGAGGCTAACGTGAGCTAGATATGATCCAATGTGTTTAAAAAATCATTTTTGTTTTCCTATTTCCTCTTTCTTACTTTCTTCCCTCTCACATAAGCCCTTAGGGATGTATTCTATAGTTCAGGCTTAGCCTAGAGGGAAGGCAGGGCAGTTGCAGAAAATGAGACACAGAGAAAAGCCTGCTTATCCCTAATGCCCTGCTGTAGACAGGAGAGAGAACTTGATGGCCTGCTCATTCTCCCCTGCCATTCTCCCAGTAGAATTGGTCTAGATCTGTCCCATCCTTTGAGTAGGGTAAGAAACAGGAGACCTTTTAATACACAATGACTTCACCTGCTAGAAAATATGATCCATTTTGAGTCTTGCAATTTGGACAAACAAATTAGTATACATCGTTGTGGGTGGAGTGAAAGGCCTTGAGATTTTGATCTTTTGCAAGAAGAATGAAGGATAGAAATGAGATGGAGGACTTGCTTATCTTTCAAAGCCAGCAGAAGGTTTCTAGAGAGTTGTATCAATTGGCCAGCCCTCTGTCCATCCTTCCACTACTCTTATTTTCCTGTGCCTGCTGGAGGACAAATTTCTCCTATGATTCCAGACTGCCCCAAGCCAGCTAGTCAGATTTCTGAGGCTCCCAGGGGAAGGATACAATAAATACCCCTTACCAAAAGTAATCTGAGGCTGGGGGTGCAGAAGAATTTGTGGTGCAAAAAGAATTTGCCCTTTTAACAACAAAATTCTGTGAGAACTGAGTTGTCTAGGCTGAGGTATAAGTGGCGGGCTTCATTGGTAACCTGGAGAATAGTTCTAAATGGCTTGGGCCCACAGCCATGAGCAAAGGAACCCACCTCATTCTTGTTGAAGTTCCAGAACAGAAATTGGATAGACAGAGGATTTGAGTGGGTTGTTTGCCCAGGAGGGTCCCCTACTGAGGATTCCCTGAATTCCTTGCTCAGCCCACATATGTTTGCCTTCAGCTTACACCTGGGCCCTGATCCAATCCCCTGTGGACAGAGCAGGGACATAGAGCACCCTACCCTGATACGGTAAGTAGAGATGGGAAATTATGGTTGGGGCTGCTTTTCTCCTAGGTGTCTGAAGGGCCCATGAGTCCTTGGAGCTCAACCTTCACCCAGTCTATCTTTGTGTCCTTCTGCTGGGCACCAGGGCCTTGAATCCCATCCCATATTATACATTAATATTTCCTCACCCTTTAGTGACTCCAAATGTGTTCTCCCATGCCTTGTAATCTCATAGCTTTAGTATAGTTTTAGGGCCATAGCAACCATCAAGTTTAGCTGCTCTATTCCATTGTATGGATGTGCCACAATTTGTTTAATCATTCCCCTGCTGATGTCACCTCCAGCTTTTGGCTATTTTGAATAAAGCCACTATAAACATTCATGTACAAGTTTTTGGGTGGACATACATTTTTATTTATCTTTTTGTAAATATTTAGGGTTAGAATTGCTGGCTCAGGAGACTTATATTTTAATACTGACTCAGAACTAATTTGTTGATACTTTAAGCAAATTACTTACCCTTTCTTATAAAAGGAAGGGGTTGGACTAGATGAATCCTTTTGAAACTGTGCTCCTTAAATCCTCCAGATTCTGAATTGGCTGGTGGGGAGAGAGGGGGATGAACAGTGAAGGGGCTAAATCTCCACTCCTACTTCACCCAGGCAGCTTGACTAATGTCTAAATGTTGTCTTTCCCCATTGGGATTCATTTGAACAAAGTATTCCTGACTAGGAATGTTTAAAGACAGTTGTCCTAGATGATCTCTAAGATTCCTTTCACTCTCTAAAATATCTGGAGTCTGTGAGAGAATATACCTTCTTCCAAACTTCCATGAGTAATGTTCTGGGAGCAATATCTACAGTCACAGAAGAGCAAGCTTAGGTGAAAAGCACCTCTCTTTATATATGGCAGAAGGTGACACTAAGTTGTAACTGAGCTGATATACATCCTCAAATGGGCATATCAGACTTCTGTTCCAGACAAGATGGTATAGACGCATTTCTCCCTGTTGTACCTAGCTAAGCACAAGTATAGACACAGGAAATAATGCAAAAGGCAACCAAAGGAGAAGTCTGAAAGGTGGTAAGAGGAAGGTGAACTGGTTTGGGACCTCAGAGTTAGAAGAACAACACAGCTGCAGAGTGTCTTATATCCCCTCACCCAACAGAAGAAGGTGACAAGGCCTGGTGTTTCTGAATCTCCCAGCCTGGCAATAGAAGGCAGCCTAGGCAGGCTTGTTCTATCCCTGGAATAAATGGAAGTCCTTCTGACAACATCAGGCAAGCCCAGTACCAACAATCAGGGATTGATAGGGAGCATTGCAAATAATAAGTGGTCAGGGGGAGTGCTCTCCTTCCCTGCCCAGCCTGAGACTTCCCTCTCCTCCTGAGAGATACCTAGGCACCAGCACAAGTGGCCCAGCAAGCCAGAAAACCTCTTTGTCCCTGTGGGCCTGAGAGTTTCCTCCTCCATCCAGAGACAAGCTGGCTGCCTGGCCTGGGGAAACATTTTCTGCCCCCTCAGGAAACACACAAGTGAAAAAATAGAAAGTCTCAGCAAAGAAACAGAACAGATATTTTATGAAAAAGGATATATAAATGGTGAATAAGCATAAGGAAAGATGTTCATATGATTAGCCATCAGGGAAATGCAGACTAAAACCACAATAAAATATTACAATATACCTATCAGAATGGCTAAAATAATAGTGATGACACCAAATACTAGTGAAGATGTAGAGAAACTGGATCACTCATACATTGCTGGTGGGAATAGAAAAATGATACAGCTACTTTGTAGAACAGTTTGACAGTTTCTTAAAAAATAAATATACAATTACCATATGACCCAGAAGTTGCATTATTGGGCATTTAACACAGAGAAATGAAAACTTACATTCATATAAAAACTTGTACATGTATATTCATAGAAGATTTATTTATAATAGCCCTAAACTGGAAACAGCTCAGATTTACTTCAACTGGTAAATGGTTAAATAAAGAGCAGTACATCCATACCATGGAATACTACTCAGCAATAAAAAGGAATGAACACTTGATATGTGTGATGACTTGGATGAATTTCCAGAAAATTATTATTAAATGAAAAAAGACAATACCCAATTGTTATATACTATATGATTACATGTATATAATATTTTTGAAATGACAAAATTTTAGAAATGGAGAGCAGATTAATGGTTGCCAGGGGCTAAGAACTGAGGTAGGGGGAGAGGGAGGATGGGGGGGAGGAGCTAGAAGGAGCTAGGTATGGTTAGAAAAGGGCAACAGGAGGGATTCTTGTGGTGATGGAACTGTTCTGTATCTTGACTGTGGTAGTGGATGCATGGACCTTCACATGGGATAAAATAGTATTTAAACACACACATGAGTACAAGTAAAATTGGGAAAATCTAAATAAGACGGGTAGATTTGTATCAATGCCACCACCCTGGTTGTGACAGGCACTACAGCTTTACAACATGTTACCATTGGGGAAAACTGGGTAAAAGGTATGTGGGATTTCTCTGTATTATTTCCTAAAACTTACATGTGAATCTAAAATTATCTCAAGAAAATGTTCAATGAACAGGGAGAGCATTTCAGAAAGAAGGAAGTAGATGGGGTACGCAGACTGCAATCCTAGAAAGGACAAGTGTTTGAGAGAGTCCGGGTGGCTCTTCACTCCTAGGGAGAACAGTGACTGTGGAGGTTTTCTTGACAGAATGTGAGATGCAGGTGGCCATGCTTTCCTGCTCCTGAAGAGAGTTCTTAAGTACCTAACGCTCTTCATTTAAATTTGAAAAATGAGGTAGGCTGCTTTTGTTTGGACCTGCCACTAAATTAGACTGTAATTGGTGAAGTATTTTCAGGAGCACTTGGGCTCTTACCATTTAGTCATATAGGATCTAGGATGTTTTAATTGCTCTTTTATAACAAGAGCCTTGACAGACACTTTTGTTTTCACACCATGTGTGGAAAAAAAAAAAATCCACAACCCAAAACACTACAGCTTAGATGAAAAGCCCTTCTGAGAAAGGATGTTTTGAATATAACTTCACATCATTGATGGAATTTAATTATATATGAGCACTTAAGTTTAGCACCTTGTAGCCAATTTTTACACTTGTGATTTTAGATTTCTTTAATACATTTACTCAGTACGCCAAATTTAACTTATTTTTTCTAAACAGTCTATAGAGAAGTTTCCTTTCCAAGGGAAGGCTGGCTACAGGAGACAGAGATGATTGAATTTGTGGGGCTGTTGAAAGTTGCCAAGAAGGGGTGATAACGCAACAGTGCAGGGGATCTCTACTGGACACTGTAGTGCTTGGCTCAGACACCTCTTCAGCGCCAACACATTCATGCCCTACCTACTGGGAATATTGATCGAGGGTGGCCAGTGACTGGCTGAGCCTCTTGCCTCGATTTGGAATTAAAGGGAATAAAACCCCAAATTCTGTAAAATAATTTAAAGGGGTTTATTCTGAGCCAGTATAAGTGACCATGACCTAGGGATCTACAAACACAAGAAGCTTTGAGTAAGTGGTCTGGAGGTGGTTGGGTTATAGTTTGGTTTTATACATTTTAGGGAGACAGGAATTGCAGGTAAAATCATAAATCAATACATGGAAGGTGTCATTGGTTTGGCCCAAAAAGGCAGGACATCTTGAAATGGGAGCTTACAGGTTATAGGTGGGTTCAGACATTCTTTGATTTGTAATCGGTTAAAGAAATAAAGCTTTGTCTAAAAGTTTGGAATCAGTAGAAAAGAATGTTAGAAGTTAAGATAAGGAAGTCTGGGAATCATGGACTCAAAGTGATCTGTTAAACAAATTGGTGACCTGCAGGTGTGACTTAACCCTTGCCTTGCATGGCCTTAGGTCCTATTTGTAATTTGGTATCTTATTGCCACAAAATGTCTGTTTTATCAGTCTTATGATCTGTGTTTTAACATTAATGCTGGTCAGTTATAGTGTCTAAACTCCAAAAGGGAGGGGTGTAAGGAGGTGTGTCTAGCCTCCTTTTCTGTCATGTTTGGAAACTCAGTTTTAAGGGTTTTTTCTGGGGGGGTCCTTATGGCCAAGAGGGGGTCCATTCACTTGGCAAGTGGCTTAGGATTATACTTTTAGTTTATAGGACAACTCTATGGGCCATGCCAGCTCCAGAGAGCCCCATTAGGATTGGCTGAGGTCTCAGTTGCAACCACCTTGCAGACCAGTTTCACCTTCCTCACTCTCTTGCAGGTGTATCCCCTGAGGTCTCTCCCTAATAAACCCTCTGTATGCAATTCTCTGTCTCAGAGTCAGCTTCCAAGGAACCCAATCTAAGAGAGTATATTTGACTGGATTCCCTAAAAGCAGAGCATGTAAGGAGGACTTGGGCACACTTGGGTGGTCTAATGGGGAGATAATTCTAGGTATCGAGATTAAAGGAGCAGGAGGAGTGAAACAGGGAAGGATAAAGACCAATAAGTATATCATTAAGCTGGTTACTGCTGTGGGCAACTGGGGATCAATGGATGTGTCTGGAGGAACATGTAAGGTGTGACTCAGATTTGTCTCACCAAATAATGAGATGCTGGGGCATTTATTCATACACTACTGCCCCAATTTATTTAAGGAATATCCGTAGAGACACTAACACCCCCAGACTTCTGGTTGTTCTGTGCACAAACTGAGTGATTTCTCGGGGTTTCTGAGAGTATCCTGATTGGGCAGAAATTGGGGGAGGCCCAGAAGGCCTTTGAGGTGGAATGCTTCCAAAATCAGAGGTAGCTGAGGGTCTGTGGTGTGGGGCACCAAAAGTGTCTGTTACTCAGAGGAAACAGCACCAGCCTTTTTATTTGACAGAAGTCAGAGGAGCTCATATAATATAGGTGAAATTTGCAGGGCAAACTACATCCTTTCGCATTGAGACTGTGTGTGCGGCACTGAGCTGGCAGTGGAAAGAAAGGATGCAAAAAAGTTAAAAGGAGACCAATTAAAAGGTCTTTAATTTACTTGCCTGCTGAGCTGGCTGAGCAGTCATTTTACTGGTCCCTCTTCTATGTAAAGTTAGACATGTAAAAATGAGGTATAAGATGAAGTTCAAGGTCATCTAAACTGTATTAAGATGTGTTTATCTCCAGGAGCAGAAAGAAGACAAAATAAGATTGGTTCTGGCAGAAAAATGTACAGGAAAGAACTAATGGGAAAATACCAGTGGCTTATCTGTGTTCACTCTGAAACTTCGAGACTAGTGATTCTCAGAGTGTGTTCCCCAGATCAGCAGTATCAGCATCACTTGAGAACTTGTTAGAAGTGCAAATTATCAGGCCTCTGCAGAGATGGGGAACCTGTGGCCTTGGGGCCACAAGTGGCTTTCTGGATTCTTGAGTGTGGCCTTTTGACTGAATCCAAATTTTATGAACAAACTTTTTTTTTTTTTTTTTTTTTTGAGACAGAGTCTCACTCTCTTGCCTGGGGTGAGTGCCGTGGCATCAGCCTATCTCACAGCAACCTCAAACTCCTGGGCTCCAGCAATCCTACTGTCTCAGCCTCCCAAGTAGCTGGGACTACA